>OY735245.1:17238880-17483091 GCA_963457695.1 Neria commutata | reverse complement strand
GGCAATCATATTCTTGGAGAAATAGTTCCAATTGGAAGGAGCAGCGGCTTTAAGGGCAAGGAGCATCCAATAGCTTTATGGGACCAAAAACCTCCTGTTGGCTGTCAAGAAGCTGCAAAAAGCATTTAACAATTTATTAAAATCATAACAGCTTCATTCTCAAACAGTTCAAGTAGACTTAATCCGTTTAAATGCATTGGGTTTAAAATTAGACAATATGCATACATTTCAGAGTGTCCCATACAAATGATTAAATTCGATCCTTCGAAATTTGCAATACTTATTGGAATGCTTTAATTAGTACATCGAATTATTCATTCGGAAAACTTTTATGCCTAGAAAAAAACAACAAAAACTCTGCATCTTCAAAATTGAAAAGGAGCATCCAATAGCTTTATGGGACCAAAAACACTCACAAAGCAAATTTTGTAGAAACACCAAAAATGTTGAACTCTGTTGCGGAAATCGAAAATACCAGGCTTTGCCAGCTGCTCAAATAACCCATCAAAATGTGGCATATAAAAATTTGTTGAAAAACTAGTAAAGAAAATATGATGCTGTGCAACACTTTGAAATATAAAAGAGGGTTGAATTGCACTTTTCATTTCTTTTTGAGATATGCCAGCTCGATTAGCATGGCAAATGTTGCCATAAACCCAAATTGTAATTTTTAAAGACTCCAACTCAATTGCTGCCTCTCCCTGCCTATCGCCAACATGTCTGTAATTCGAAACACTTGCAGAGGAGGCTCAAGTGCACTTGAGAGCTTACACCAAACTGGAAGCCCCCGCACAAACAAAAAGGAAGGGCAATTTTCTTGAGTGCATTGTTGCCATTTCTTTTTTGAAATATTTCTCATTTTTCCAATTGCTCTTTCCTCTGCCCCTTTGAGAATGGTCTTGTGGTAGTTCAACATTATGCAGGTCTCTCATAGAACAAGTCACTGCCGGAAGAGAAATCAATACCACGCATAACATCGCCTGAAGACGCACTTAACGCTTTGGCCGCTGTTAATCCTCACGCTCCAGCTCCCCCTGCTCGGCGCTATATGCCACCCTACTTGCGGCAGTCTGCGGCAGTTGGCAGTTGAAACTTTGGCGCCAGCACTTAAAATGTAAAAGCAAAATGTTTGCATGTTTGAATGTGTACAATGGCAGGGAAGGGCAGGGGAGGGCAAGGAAATCGGGGCATAGAAAGGGAGAAGATTCCAGTCAGTCATTTGGCATTTGTTGATGAATGGAATAAATGCTGAAAATGAGCTAGACAATGTGTAAGCGAGTATGTTTATATGTATATACATATGTATCTGTCTGTCTCTGGCTGTGTTTGTGTGAAAAGATGCCAGCATAGATGAAAAACCTTAATGCACAAATGACGCGCAATAAAGAGGAGCGACGTCTGGAAGGAATTCACAATCTGCTGCAACTAAGCTGCGCCATTTGAGTCACATTGTGTGTGTGTGTATATGTGTGTGTTCGGCCTGTGTTTGTAATTAATCTGTCTTCATATTAATTTCATTGCAGGCATTTTGCTAGCAAATTTCCGCTTGACTCGACGTATGCTCGTTTTTTTCAGAATTTTGCGGTTGCCTGCGAATGATTGCCTAATGGCAGTTGCTTCTAATTTCATTTGAGAAAAACACTTTTGCTTCTGATTTTTCCATACTTAGTAATTTTCCGCATTGATTTGCAGCAGCTCAAAGGCGTCACTTGAATTTCAAACGTTGCCGCAATTTTCTACTACTTTTTTTTCTTTTTCAAATATTCGCTTTGAAAACGACCAACGAGAAGCCTTAGAAAAGTGCTGCGATAATGCGACAAGGCGAAATGGAAATTTGCACCCGGAAGGCTAGCATGAAGGTGCCTGCATAAATGTCGCACTCGTACCTGCAGCTTATAATAATAACAATAAAATAAAGCTGAAAGGGCATATTTTTTAATCGCATTAGTGTTGTTGCTTCGTTGCAGTTGAAAGAAGTCATTGTGGCGGGGAAAGATTGGAGAAATATTCATGAAGCTCTTTCACCAACAGAGCGCCTGAAGTTGTTCATTGGATATCATTATTAAATTTAAATGACTTTTAAAAATCGACACTAAGTCGAAAATGTTAGTTGTATTATATTTGTTGGTTTCTAAAAGCATTTTATATATTTTCATATTTTTTAAATTGAGCTGTTTTGTTAGAATGCGAGAGAGAGAGACAGAGAGAAGACCGACTACTTTATCTCAGAGCCAATTTAAACAAGTCAGTCTTAAGGCTCAGTTAGTATCGACTTATCGTATGTTCTCGTTTTACGTAAATATCTCAGAGATACCCATTTTGAATGAGATTTCTGCGTTACGATACGTCAAGAGCGAACGCATATATAGAGCTCCGGGTAAAGTAGGTTTTTTCTGCAATACGAAAAAGTACGATACGTCAATACTAAATGAGCCTTTAATTTACACTCTGCTAAGTCTTCGAATTCTTCTTCTTCCTTGGCCAATAATAGCCTGTTAGCGGGTTACGACCTGACGTAGTATTTTCCAGGCGTCCCTGCCCTGCCATGTTTTATAGAATATTCAAGCAGAGTTTAGACTCATTTTAATTGTACAAATATTCGTTTAGGCTTGTACAAATATTCCAGAAATATGCGGCAATATGTCGACAAATTTTACTTTCTGATCAGTTAATGTATAAAGTTTTGTAACAAATAGCAGTGGCTTGCAATTTAGTATTTGAGTTTCAGGGGTACTTTGAAAAAACTTTGAATAATCTTAGCAATTCGATTCTCCATGGGACCGTTGGGCCTTCCGCTTAATATAATGTTCAGAGGCTAGTAAGTCGGTAAGGTTTTTTTAAATGAAATGTTAAAAACTAAAATTTTGTGTGTGTCCACTTCACGTGGAATGCTCCTTTAACAGAGCGGGAACACAGAGGCATAACTAAGCTGAATTATGTCAGCACTTTGTCATGATGTAACTTCTGCAAAGTTTTATGAAGTGCATTTTCAATATAAATTAAGCTAATACAATAAATTACAATAAGCGCCAAATTTATGGCAGCGCCAACAGGAACAACAACAACAGCAACGGTTATGAAGTACACTATTTCAAAACTTTTTTTTTGCGAACAAAAGTCAATTTATCATAATGCTACAGAACTAGTCGAACAACAACAAAAAGAACAACAAAAGAGCAACGGCAATCTGTATGCGCAAAGGCAGACGTTGGAAAAAAAGTATGGCAACTTGTAGAGAACAGCAGCGCTTGCCAATGAAAAGCGAACAGCAAAGAATAAAAGCGCAGAAATATTGACTGATTTCAGAGTGTGTGCGCAGGGGCCCGGGGGTGGGCGGAGGGGGGAGGGGCTGCATTAGGGCGGAGTAGGAGCAGTCAAGCAAACGAGTTGCATTCAAGGCAAGAGCACGTACAATTGGCAAGCGGCAGGCAGGCAGCAACAACAAATGTAGCAACAACAACAGAAGCGCCAGCACATTGAACTGCAACACAAGAAAAGTTGCCAGTAAACTATTTGTCTATTATGTTTATGGATGGATGGCAGTAAAGAAAAATATAGCACGCTTCTAATGCGAGCGCTGAAAGTAAGAAGAAGAAGCAGCAGCAGCAAACTTGCCAAGGAGCATTGACCACTAAATGCAACAAGCTGCAACATGCTGCTTGCATTTTGCCAATTTTCTTTTCTCCAGCTCTTCCAGCTTCAATTTTATGAGTGCGCACTTTTATGATAAATGATTGAGAATTAAGTACTCCGGAGAAGAAGACATAAAAGTGCGGTTAGTGATTTGGAGTGCAAGGGCGCAGGGTTGCAATCATATGCGGCAAGTTCAACGTAACCAGAGAGTAGGTATGTGGCATCAGCAGCAAACAAAGCAGTCGCTCGCTTGTCAAGTTTATAATAGTTAATAAGAATTTATAAAGATTTCAATTAAAAGTTCAAAAGTGCATTCACAGTCGAACGTCTTTATTACTTGCCACTTTTTGTGGCTTGAATTTATGAACGGAGGGAACAGCTGTTGCCGCCTTCTGCAGCTTGATCCTGCGTTGTGGCTCAACCAACATCTTTTTTGACTCCTCCTTTATTAATTGCCAAAATATTAATGCTTGTTGTTGTTGCTGTCGTGGTCGCTTGTTGTAGCAGACTTTTAATTTTATTTGTCTTTAATGTGCTGCACATATGCTGTTTTCCAGCATGTCCAGAGTTGCCAAGTTCCACAAATATCAGATCTGTACTTTTTTTGTTGGATATTTGAAATATATGAGAGCGCTGGTTTAGTCGATAAGTGCTCGATTGCTGGATCGAAACCCAGCATACTCATATCATCTAAAAATAATTAAGATATGTCTCTAAAATTCCTAGAGCGTATTCCTTGCCAAGGGGAAAATCTTCTCAGTGCCATTCGAATACGATTATAGACATAAGAATCGGTTAAACGGGTCGTTGCGCCAAAGATTTATATGTGTATTTGATAGTAAAATTTTTTTTGGTTTTAAATTGTTGAGTCAAATTTTAGTTCAAAATATTTATAAAATATTGGCCCATTAGTATAACAAGAAACAAATTCAATATAGGAAAGTATAAGTGTATATTTTTTTACTTATATACTAGACTGCTTTTTGAGTCACTGTAAGCTACTTTTCACTTTAACGCAATTCAATTTTGTGAAGCCCAAAGAAATGTCGGCTTAATCAAGAGTTCAGAAAAAAATATTGCAGAAAACATACTCAGCTGGCAACCCTATGCAGAGCAGCATGCCCGCTGCCTGCACACCAGCAACATGAATCAACATTTATCATGCTCAAGCGTTGGGTGCGCCAGAATGAAACAAACTTGCAGTCGCGAAATAAGAGAAAACAACGCAAACACGACATTAATATAAATTGCAGGCGATAAATTGCATCGATTGTGTTGCCTGCGCAGTTGAGGCAATGCGCTGAAGCCACGGCGCTTCCAGAGGCATGCAAGTTATTGCAAAAGCATTTATAAGAACGGAAAAGCGTTCACTTTCCAGCAGCAGCAGCAAGTGCACTGCAGCATCAATTGACATACGCTCGAGAAAGTGTTGCAGCAACATGTCGGCAATGCAAGCGCCAATTTCACAACTGATGCAATTTTTATAAATACACCAAATATTCGTGAATTTTATGACAACAACATTTCATGTCTGCTTTCCGTTGCGCTTTTGAAATTCTTTCGCTATTGCTCGCTGCGCGAAAACTATTGATGAGCTCAGCGTTTCGGGCAATAAAAGCCAGCAGCGGGCAAGCAACAACAAGCAAATATGCTTTGCACATGTTCAAATTCATTTTGGCAATATTTTGTTGAAAACATTTTCAGCTTGGCCTTTTATCCTTTCGCAAATTTGTATTTGATTTTGCTTGCATTTGTATTAGTGTAAAAATGAATATTTTATTTGGCGCGTGTTTAGGCAAATGCTGCCCGATTAATAATGCCGCTGGGTGAGATGAGGCGTGAAATATGTGCAAGATGCACCTCGAGCAATGCGCAGAAAGCGCAATGTCAACAACCGCGTTGCAAATTTCAATTAAACCTCTAAAGTCTAGAGTCTACACTAAAAAGTTCTCTTTCACATAAAAAAAGTTATTTTAAAAATAATTTACTAGTAGTTATAATACTATGAGAGTTCTGGAACAGGAGCAGCAATTTTGTTGTTGAGGTCGTGTTAGGAAATGCAACTATGTGTATGAGAAAACTATTCAATCGTAAAAGTGGAGTAAAAAAGTGATGTCATCAAAAACAACAACAAAATTTTGGTCCCCCTGTTCAAGAACTCTCATATTATAACTACTTTTATAACAGCCTAAATGAAAAAGACGAAATGAAATGAAAGCTACAGTCTAGCAGAACCATTCTAGCGAGAGAGAGTTTCAGAAGTCATAATTCAATAAATATGTGGTTTCAATTGTTAGTTTTTCAAAGAAAAAATCATCAACTTAGCTGGCACTCAATTGTGACTGTAGCTCCAGAATAGGACTGTAATTGTATGAGAATTCTCTTTGAAACAACAAACTACACTATACAGCGGTAGTGATCAGACTGAGTTTGTATATGAAACGGCCGAAACCAGTCAAGTTAGTCAAATAATTCCAAAAAATTAGGCTGAGTAAGTAAGATTTTTTTGCAGAACTTTGCAAAGATTTTTTTAAATTATATTGTAGTATCAGAAATGTTTGACAGCGAATGGCAAGCTTTAAATCTACATTCGAAATGGATTTCAGTTACAATTTTCAAACTTGTCTAAAAACCAGAAATTTGATGCATAAAAAATGTATGTTTCCTTTAAAGAAAGTTGAAGTCGTCTCAGAGCAATTTTTAAAGCATAATTGCATAATTTTTTCGAATATCGAAAATCTCTATTTAATTAAAAATTTTGTGCAGCTACGTTCAACGTATGCAAAAATAACCACGCTTGCCAGCAATATTCTATTAAAAAGAGATAAGTCTATAATTATTTTCAATGAAAAGTGCAATTTTAGTCTTAGCCTAGTCTTTAATACATATATTTATCTAGCTTTAAGTTCAAGTTAATGCGACATGTTAAAAATATTTCACTCAATTGCAAAGTTATACGTTTCTGTCGGCTTAGCGAGTGAATGTAAAATTTCTAGGTCGCAGAAATTTCACCACAAAATGCCTTCAAGCGCTTTTGATTTTGCAACAAAAAGAAAAACGAGCAGATAAGCGAAACCAGAAACTACAACAAATCCACTGACTTGTAATTCCGTGTGCCGCACTCCAATGGCCGCTCTACGTCAGATCAACTGACGGAAGAATACTCGATGTAAGGATAAGCACTTCAAGCGCATTAAAAAATTGCAATATATTTGAGCATACAAATTGTTGAAAAATATTTTATTGAAAAAATAGCATTCTTTCCATTGATAGCTATGTCTTTATATATGATCTTTTGAACAGGTATCCACATACATACATACATATGTATGTACCGCAGGAATTTTCGGAGCAGTTCGATGCGCTTGGTAAATAGTTCATAATTTCAATAAAAAATGTCTACAGGTATAAAACTTCTGGAAGATTTAAAGCATCTTTTAAGTCAAAAGGAAAAATCGATTCCTATTAAAATATTTTGTTGAGTCAAAAGGAAAAATCGATTTCCTCTAGAAAATTCAAAGCATTCTTTTAGTAAAAAAAAAATCGGTTTCTTTTAGAAAACTCAAACCATCTTTCAAGCCTAAAACAAAAATCAATTTCTTCCAGAAGATTCAAAGCATATTTTAAGCCAAAAGAACAAATAAATTTGTTCTAGAAGACTCAAAGCATCTTTTAAGTCAAAGAAAATATAGATTTTTTTTAAATTCTATAGTGCTAATAAACAGTAACCTTGAGCAAGAAAAGTTATTGCAAGTATTAACAATAATAATAATTGATTGGCGCAACAGCCCAAGCAAATACCAATTACTTATATTTTTCTTCAATTTCACCATCACTTTTCCTTCCCTTCCAATTTAGCACCATCGTTCATGAATCGAAATAGCTACACGTATTACTATCATCGATATCATTTGCCAACTTGTTCGCAGTTTTTGACACGTAATCTTCTTATTTGCTGCTTTTCAAGTCAATCAACTTCGCAGGCAAACAATATCAATAAATAAATAGAATTGAAAAAGAATGCCACGTTCTTTAGCATGCTTAAGCATTTTTGCCGCCACTTGACTTTTTTCCACAAACAATGATAATAAAAATTATTTTGTCAGCGCTCAATAAAAGCGAACGACAAAGCGTTGCAATTGAGCATGTGCTTTTGTGTTTTTATAACGCATTTATATGAATATCTTTCTCGAAAATTCAATAGAATAAATTATTATGAGGAAGCCGCTTGATTTTGCATGCATAACTCGCGATTCTTTAGAAAAATGTCAACAACTTGCACAAAAAACAATGAATGCGAAACTCGTCCGATTTCGTTCCGCGCTTTATTCGTTAAAAGAAAAGTAAAAACTATATTTTTGTAAAAAAATGTATACAATTGCCGCCACTGACGCACAGACTGTCTATAAAGTTTATTTGCAGCGTTGCAAAAATAAACAAGAACTTCCGCTACACTTTCGTGTGATCGGTCTGCAAATATTTGCAATTTGATAGACAAAGAGATTCTGCTTATTGAAAGTAGGAGGAGATAAACGTTTGCTGCGGAAAGAAGCGTTTCACCGGAACTTGAAATTGGAATTCAGTTGGAAATGAACTCGTTTTGACTCAAGAGGAGCTTTCGAATGAGACCAGCTATATGGAATACAGGAATATCTTATAATATAATATCCAACTGAAAGGATTTGAAGACGCCATGCCACCTTTTGATTTCGAATGTATGCTAAATTATATACATATAGCTAGAGAAATTAGTTATCTTTTTGATTTTCAGCAGGTTTGAGTTTGCGTTTCTACGCAAAAGAAGTGCTGGATGTTTTAATTCAGATGCTTTAAAATCTTTTGAATCCAAAAGGTATCAATAATGGACCTCATTCAATTGTTTGAAGGGTTGGTATACAATGTATACTATAGATATAATGTAAATCCCATTCGATATTTTGCATCAAAGCTTTTGTAGATCTTTTCGATCCCTTGATTTTTCGAATCAATCCATAAATGATTTTTCAAAACTGGAAAGGGAAATTTTAGGAAACCTATTAGATCCTTTGATTGCCGAAACAATGTATGAATAATTTTTCAAAACTAAAAACGATACTTTTTGATACTCAAATATACTCTTGAACTTTCATACCAACGCATTAACGATTTCTCAAAACGGAAAAGGAAATTAGTATGTACCACATTTGTTTATTCCATCGATTGAATCGTTGAATGAAAAACATTTCTAAAATGAGACTATAAGAGAATCATTATGATTTCAGAATTTTCCCAACAGTGCATAAATGATTTGTCAAAACTGGAAAGGGAACTTCTTCTGGGGTCTTAACAAACTTTCCTCAAATATTTGATATAATGAATTTTTTTTAAACTGAAGAAATAACAATTAGGAACCCAAATCTATTCTTTCTTTTTGAATCAATGCATGCAATATTTATTCAAAATTGAAAAGGGAAACTTAAGAGACCTTATGCAATCCTTTAATTTATAAATCCCTCGAACTATCAAATCGTTTCACTTGCCTATCAATATCGAAAGATTTCGAGAAACTGATTTTTTTTTCCTTAATCTTAAAAACACTTTTTTAATTTCTTGATTAAGAAAAACACTTGGTACTCACATGATTGAGACGCGCTGCGATCTTGGCATGCTCCTCTTGGTAAGCTTTGCGCGCTTTGCGCTTGTCCTGCGACAAGTGCGCCAGCTTTTCGCACACGACCTCGAGCAGTTCGGCATTGGTTTTGAACTGTTTCGCCTGTTGGTCCAATTCGTCCATGTAGGAGCGCCAGGATTTCGTAATGAGACTGCCTGCAAAAGTGAGAGAGAGAGAGAAGGAGTGAAATGTGAGACGTGAGTAAAGCGCAAACAAAGATTTGTATTGGCATGTTGCATAAGAGGCCAATGCAAGTGCTTATGTAAGCGACCAGGCAAGTCTTATGAGCGTGCCTGTGTCTGTGTGTGTGTGTGTGTGCAACACACACTCGATTGATTTGGTAAAAGGTGTTAAAAGCCGCACTTGTTCGAGTGGGCACAATTACGCGCGCAAATTAGCTGCGTTTATAAAGCGCTTCGAGGTAATTCCCTTCCTCCGTTTAATGGCTCCTGCACGAGCGCGCGTTTAGTTACGGTCCAATTATTGCGCATTTAGTTTTCATTTTATTGAATGAAATTTGTGAGTGGATTTGGTTGAAATGCACTGCAAAAATACAGTAAATGGAATTGGGCAATTTTAACTTAGTTAGTTGTATTAATTGGTCAAAAAAAGTGTTGTTGCGCCTTTTTGTAATTTGTATGACTAAAGTATACGGATATGAGCGCTTATGAAGCGCGCATAATTTTTCATTTCAAACACTTAAAACTTCCTGTTGCAGATTTATATAATGCAGTTGCTCTTGTGAAAGAGCTGGATTGTTCAATTGCTGGTAAGTAAGCATCGAGAAACTCTGTATATCTTGCGGTAGTAGTCTGCTTTATTTAAAGCTTTAATAGTTTGAAATGATGTTATTACTAGACAAGCAAAACTCACAGAGACACTTGATGAAAATAGATCGGTTGCCGCCAAAAATTTCTTCTGAAAAAATTAGGCAAACTTACATACTACTATATTCTGTGGTCAAAAGCAATAACGACTTAAGTCGACTTAAGACGAAATTGAGTTGACGTTACCACTGTATTCCTGACGTTGATGCGCATATTTTGTTCAAACCCCGGTATCTGTATCCATCTCAGAAAAAAAGTTATTCAAAAAAACACATGCACTTATGTACATGCACTTATGTGCATTTCAAATTTCGAATTGAATTTTCTCGAAACAGTTGTTTTCGACTTAAGTCGTTATTGCATATGACCACAGATATTTATCACAAACAAGTTTAACATAGTAAATTATCCATACTCAACTAAATCTACCAAATCTGATACTTCCACTTTCCACTGAAAGCTGAATTACTAGTATAGTGACTTGTATGGCCTTTACAAACTTTCGCAGGTTTCAGCCTCATGTATCAATCTTTTTTCTGGCGCTTCTGCTTTACATGCGTTCTCTCCAGTTCCTGCAACCAAGCTTAACTAGGGCTGCTTCAACTTTTTAGCTCAAACGAAGAAGCGCTTTCACTCCTCAGTCGAGAAAGAGCTCTATTTCTCAACAGTTATTCTTCGCTTGATCCCAAGCCTGACGATGTTGGTGTTGTTAATGACGGTGCCAAGGAGACGAAATCCTTGACGACGTCCAAGATATAGTGTGGTCCGGGCCTTTATGTTTGATAACAACATTACCTTTGTCATTCATTGGAGCAATTTAACGTAGTTATAAAACTTAAATAATTTCGAAATATTTTAAATCGCTCACTGTATTAGAGAGCAAATTTCATTTAAATAATTTCTTTCTTACTGCACTTTATCTGCAGGTCACAGCGACTTGAAAGCAGGACTCTACTGAAGTAAAGAAGACACCATGAAATCCCTTAATGACATCCTAAGAAAACAAAATCTTCTTCAGGACGTATAAACTTGCCGTGATATTAGCGGGATTATATGGCCTTGTAGCCCAGCCCCAGTTTATATCTTAGTATATATATTTATAAGATGTAAAAATTAAATAAAGAAATAATTTCTTTCTTATTTTTGGTGTTCGAATTTTATTAAAAAATTCCCTTCAAAACCAAAAATCCACCGCCAGCAAATTGTTTCCAAGGCGGCTCGTTAGCCACAAAAATTTTCCGCGATTTCGCTGCCTCCCTTCTGCTTCTGCGCTGTTTGTTTAGCTTTAGAAAATGCATTTTCCTTACTTTTCTTTTTTTATAAACAAATGAAAAGGCGCTGTTTATTTACCTTGAGCTCAAATTGAGCTGACATGGCATACAAAACAGTAATTTACACGGCACTCACACACACACAGACAAGCACATACACACGCTTAACAATGCACTTGCCACATTCCCACATGCCTTCGCCACTAACAGACTCTAGCAGCAAAACGTTTTGTCGGCATCTTTTTCTGCTTCTTCTCCTTTTAGCTAATGCTTTTACGTGTGAATGTGAGTGTATGTGTGTGTGTGTGCATATGTGTGGGTTGGTAGGGCGACTCAAACATGTGTAAAATGCCGTAATTTAACAACGATTACAACAATTGCTGCCGTAATGCTTGCTATAAATCTGGCGCCCTGCCTGCCTCGCAGAGCGGCCTTGCCACACACGTCGTCGTCGTCGATGGCGGCACGAGCTTGTGCCAGTCGCTGCAGCATTTCGAACTAATTGCTAGCAATTGCTTTGCTTGCTGCTGGAAAATTGAAAACAAAAATGTTTGGAAATTAGTCAGAGTCACGCGACAATTACAACAAATGCGGCACTTCGACAGATAAGCGCATTCCCAGCTGCAGCGCGTTTATTGTCGCGCGTTTAAAGTCGCGCGCGCGTTGCAATGATATCATCGATCAATACAATTGACTATTGAAAAATGTTTGAGGTGAGAGTTTGCTTGCAATTACAATAACATGCACAATTTTCAATTAGTTAACAATTGCTTTTGCATTTTTTACAATTTATTTAGCAATAAAGTTGTTGAAAAAAAAACAGCAACATTTAATTAAATGCAAAATGAGTTGATTGACCAATGTTGCAAGACTTGCAACAACAACAGAGCAGAGTGAAAATTCGTTCAATTGATGAAAGTGAAAGTGTCTCGAATGGGTTACGTCGCCCTTCCCTTCCCCTCCACGGCGCGGCGCATTGTCACCGATAATTTCAAATTAAACAAAATGCATACGAAATCGCTTTGAACGGTTTGAACGGTTTGAACTGTCGTCAAAAGGTAAATTGCTTAATGCTCTTTTACAGCTGCCAGCTAATTTGCATATGCATGCAGTCACACACACACACACGCACACACACTCTCGCACATAATTATGCATACGCAGTTGTTGCATAATATACATTATGCATTTTGTAGCGAACGTAGCGGTTGCATGCCAGCAAGCGACTTGCTGCATGTGGCACGTTGCATGTTGCAAAATCAGTTAATTGCATTTGGATTTTCATCAGTTTTGCACATGATTTTATGAAATAAATCGGTAATTTGATTTTCTTTGCAACAGATAAAAGATGCGCCAGTTTTCAGTTTCCCGATTAGCAATGAAATTTCTCAAGCATTTATCGCATACATTTCAGAAATTGCTGCAACAAATTATTGCGGAAAAAACTCTAACAATTTGATCAAATCTTGGACAAATTATATGCAAGACTAGATATATGCTTCCCGATTTGAGCTTCATCATACTTATGATGCAGTCAGAAGAAAAGGTTCTTGAAGGAAAACTTTACTTTGAGAGTTTAAAACTTTTGTGCAGCGTACAAAGGGGTTGTCTAGAAAAACAATTGCCGTAATGGGTTAACTAGGATTTGGTTTGTCAGTAAAAGAGGTAGACTGTTGACTGGCTGAATTTGGGGCTAGCTGACTATACTATAAGAAAAAGTGTTGAAGAGTTGTGGTGAGCAATGAAAATTTCGGTTCAGTCCAAATCGAGAGTCAGTCGTCAATTATTTTCTTAAAGCCTCCAGTGTTAAACATGCACAAAATTATACACCACAACGGAAGGTAAGTCAGCAAGTTTTTTGATTTCGACAGAATTTTCAAAGTTCTTCAACAAAGAAAAAATTTTTATATGAAATTTTTTTAGTTTCGAAATTTTCTGAAGAAGTTCAAGAAGTTTTTCATATTTTTATAGTAGATATGCGCACATACATATAAAATCATAAGATATTTTAAAGTTCAAGGGAATTTCAAAAAAATTTACACGATCACGTCAAATTACCATCTACTACCAATTACCATCTATTACCGATCTTGAATAAGTTGCGAAATCAATGTCTGTTACGATAGCTGATCATATCAGCGAGGATATAGAAAAGGCTAGCATGTTTTTCTCGATCATTCACATTAACACTCTCCAGCATTTTAATTATGTGCTAGCGTTGGGCCGAACGGGCCGAACTACATGCTATCAATTAAGTTCCATCATGCTTGACTCGGGCCACATCTGCGCTTAGACTTTAGTCAGACAGTCAAAGTGGAATGAACTTCAAAAATGGCGCAGATTTCACATATGAAAAGCACATACACTAATACAGTTTTACACATACTTGTACACAACGCCAGTAGCATGTCGCTAGTAAGTGAGGGTTAAGCTAATTTTGCATTTAAGACGTTGCTTGCTCAAATTAAGCGCACTCTTGCGGTGAACATCGAATTGATAAAAATTTAGTTGAACAGCGCAAGACACTTGACAGGCAAACGCTATGAGCTCAAAGCAAACATACGCGGACCGACTGTTATTATTCGCATTGACGTCATATTTCGATAAAAATTTCGTAATTTCCCCAAGATAAAAAATCATGAATTAAACAATAAATAAACAGTCCAAGACAAGAACAAGACAGCAGCAAAACAACAAGAACAAGTAAAACAACTACATATATTGTTGTTGCACATGCGGGAAAATCACTGGCGACAAAGAACGAGGCAGACTGAAGCAGAATGTTTTAATTAAAAGAACACAGATGCGATTTTAGTATAATTAATACTTTCGCATATTTCGCGCTTGTACGGTATGAAGACAAAAAGAAAAACCAACATACAACAACAAAAATGCGACTGGCATAATTTATTGCTTTTATATACATACCTACATGTATACATGGGTTCCTAAACTTCATTCTCAAAAAACATAATTCGAAATTGCGCTCAAAAACTTTGAGATACTATGCATCAGTTTCATAACTTTTACATATTTTGTATACTCCCAAAAAATATCATTGATATAAAATTGTTAGCAAGCGCCATTCTCAAGACTTCTCTTTGATATTTAACTTGCCACAGGGCTTGATATCAAATTTAATATCAATTCTAAAACAAAGTCAAAAACAAATTTGATATCAAGTAGAAATTAGAACCATTTTCAAATTTAATAAGACTTGGTTTTCGGTTTCAAAATCATATCAAACTTTGCTTCATGTAATTGATCAAGCCCTTGCTTAAATGTTTATTGGTTCAATGCTAAATTTCGAAAAGCTGCACTTTCGTATAAATATATTTTTATTTTATTTGGGGTCTAAAAGTTACATCAACCGGTTAAGGAGAACTTTTAGATCGCACGGCAACAAGTTGGCAAAATATGTGGGCAACTGATTGTTGTACGATACTAAAAGCTTGAAATCAGACATCAGGCAAGTTCCGACATCCAAAAAAAATTCGACACTTTAAATTGTATGGTAACGAAACTTGAGAATGACTTTAGAGAAAAATCGATATTTGCGAATACTAACGGTGAAACGACATTGTCGACGATAATCATCATACGTGATCAGAGCCCTGATCAATTTCCTTATGCTTCGCCGTTCTTAATATCGAAAGTGTAAAACATATGATATTTCTAAAATATAAATCGCAACTTTTCTGAACAAATTTTCAAATCTTTCGGCTAATATTTTTGAATTTTTCGAGCTATTTTCGCTAACATGCCAGAGCAACTGAGAATGAAACGTACCTTGCATTTCGTCAGCGCGATCGATCTTCAAACCCTGCTGCGCTACGGCGGCCAAACTGAGCGCGTACTCCTTGTCGCTTTTGGCTTTCATTTGTATGGAGCGCTTCATGACCTCCATGAGACGCAGCTCCGATTCCTGGCGCACAATGAGCGCCTCGTGGGCGGCGCGGCCCTGCAGAGCCGATGAGAAGCCCATGGCGCCGCAAAAAAAGTCGTTGTGTAGGCACGCAAGTCAACGGGACGAGGCAGAGGGGCGGCGGCAGTTCGCTGCAATGTAACACTTTTCACTGCCTCACAAAGAGGGACGCAACATTTTCGCGCACATTGCTGAGGGGAACACTTGTTGCGCGTGGCCAAAGGACGGACGCTGCTTTTCACTTGTACTCGTATGCACTACTCAGAAGGCAGGTAGGAGGGGCACTTTTGATTTATTTTCACAGCAACTGGCGGCGCTGACCGTGGGCTCTCTCGGCTCGTAAGCCAGTATTATTATTCGCTGAGTGCAACAGCACGTGCAACGGTGAGGGGGGGACGGCGGACGCGCTCGAATGCTGTCGCCAGGCTAATTTAAATTTGTATCACACTCAAACGCACGCGCGTCCACAAGACGCTTGTCGTTCGCAGGCGTGTTGGGCCACAAATAAATTACAACAACAAGCGCAGACGAAACGCAAATATGCGCGCTAAAAAAGTGACGTGCCAAAAAAAGAAGCCAAATATCTTAGCTGCTGCCGCTGCACTGTAAAACTTTCACATTTGATTTATTTTTACGTTTTCTTCAAAACAATTTTTTTTTTCACTTTTTGTCTTGCTTTGGTTTTTCGAGCGAATTTGCGTAAATATTTTTGCTGCGCTGATTCGAGCTAATTTAATTTGTAGTTTTGTATTTTATCTGAGATTTTTTTGGATCTCTTTTATCTTTTTGATGAATTTTCGTTTTTGTTAGTTTTTTATTTATTTGTTGTTGTCTGCAGAAGGAAGTAGCAAAAAGAAAAGAAGATTTATGAATTATGGCACATTTGACAGCGATGATGCGATGTCGCGCTGTAGCTGTATTTGTATTTGTATCTGCGGCTGCTGCTGAAGTATCTGCAGGCGTGTTGAAGATGCTTTTTGCGTGTTTGCGGCTTTAAAAATGAGTTTGCCTTTGCCGCAACTTCACTTGAACTTTGGCTTGTTCTGCTGGCGGCAGGTAGTGGCAGCGGCTGGGGCTGGAGCTGGAGCTGAAGCAGGAGCAGCGGTGGCGGCGACAACAACACACTGTTTTTTGTTGCTGTCGGAGTTGGAGAAAACTTGTTTTCTTCGCAGAACAAGCAAACAAACAAAATAAACAATTCAGAATCTACACACAGATGCACACACACACACACACACACACATGCAACTAGCGCTAGCAACGCTGGTGCGTTGTGAAGTGGCCTGTCTTTTGGTTAACTCCAACGGCAGGCGCGTCTGGCGTACAACAAACGGGTTATGCACAAAACAAAAAACACAAGATAAAGACAACAACATCAACAAAAAAACAACAGCAACAACAAGACTGGCAGCAGCAGCCACAAGCGTCATATAGTCATGCAGGCACACATGAACTACACAGCATTAATAAAATAGTAACGACAACAAAAACAACAAGCACAAACAACAATAACAATAATAATGCTTAAACTGCAGAAGCAGAATCGAAATCGACTTCAAGCTCAAAACGAACAAAAAATAGAAATAAATCTTGCACTTAAAATCAGATAAAAAGAAAACTCCAACACACACACACACACACAAATATCGTACTTTTGTAGTTGCGCGAGTGGCGCTCCCCATCGCAGCACAACTTCACACCAACAAAAAATTGTTTATAACTTTTGCTGCCAGAACTTCGTGCGTTCTGCGCGCCCACCCGAAAACTGCAACACGCCGCAGTCGCTAGCGCTTAGCTCCAGCCGCTGCCTCCGCTAAGTAAATCACGCCGCAAGGTGTCATACTGTCACACTGGATTTGCGTCAGCGTGCGTGCTTTCAGCGCGTTGCACGTTCTGCTGTACGCACCGATTTTAGCGTATTTGTCAGGCCGTGACTTCTGCCGCAGCGAGTTTATCTGCCTTTGGGGGCTTTGCGATTTTCGGCGGGGGGATTCTACAACACAAACACTGAATTCTCTGATCTTTTTTCTCGTTAGACACACACACGCGCTCGCACAATACGTTCTGTTCCGTTCAAGCGCCAAACAACGAATGCTAGCGGCACTCAGCGCATTTGGGCCAAGCGAGCTGGCCAGTTGCTGGCCGAGAGCGCAACACCAAAGAGTATGTTAATATAACATACTCTTTGGCAACACGCTCGAGCGCGTTGGGGCTACTTGTTGTGCGCGATTGAGTGAGTTTCGAGTGAGTTGCGCTTTTGTGGCGCTGTGGCAACGCTCGAGTGCGAGCACAAAGGTGCAGAATATTGGCGCTAATAAGGGGAAAAAGAGTTGCCAATAGTATATATTTTGCAGCAATAAAATATTATTTAAATTTCACTCGAATTGAGTGACTTGCTTAAAGATTATACATTTTTTATGTGGCGTGGGGAGAACTCTGTTCCCCCAGCCGTGTGTTGTCTTTTGTGGTGATGTCTGAAATGTTTTCAGCTGTTCATTTGAAATAAAATACATAATTAAACGACATTTTAATCTGTAGAACTCTGTCTATAGCACATACTAGTACTAAGTCAATGCAAAATTAGAAGTTTCGCACAATTTTTTAAACGAATTTACCATTTTCGTAATTTTATCAACTTTCTTAGCTAAAGCTATGGATATAAGGAACATATCTTAAATATTGAGCAATATCAGTTCAGCAGTTTCTAAAATATAATTTGCTTCAATTGACTACGCAGTCGATCCCCGTAAGTTAAAAGAGTGAATGTAAATTCGAATTGAAACCACTCGAATTTTTTAAACTAAATCTGAACAGGAAGCGTTATTCCAAAAGAAATCAGAAGAGAAGAAGATTTCGGAAGTGATATCAGAAATGGTATTTTTAAAATGTAGCGAACTGCAGCATTTTTTGAAATCTGATTTTTATCGAAAACAAAAATGGAAATTCAGTTTCTCATTTCGAGAACTTTCTATGCTTTGCATGCTTTTAAGCGTTGGTTGCTACTTTGTCACTCTAAGTTCTTAATTAGCAACGAAAATAAATAAAAATACATGTAGGCTTATTATAAAAAAAACTATTTCATAAGAAATTCACTCGAAAGTCACTCACATGCACACTCACAACATGTTGCATGCGACATTAGTAGCAACATCGAACCATCGAACTACAGCCAAGCAATTTTCCACATGAAGGCAGGCATTGTTCGTATGTCGAACTAACACTGCCTGCCTCTTGCCACATGCCACATGCAGCATGTTAGTGTATTTGCTGCATTTGTTTACAACCGATTTCTGCCTTTGTCATTTGCTGTTGTTGTAATTTTGTGTGTAAAGCGAGTGTGTGTGTGTGTGTGAGAGAGTCTGAGTTTGTGTTGCTACCTCCCACCCTGATGACAAATGCACAAGCGACGAGCTTGTCTCGATTAACGAACAACAAAACCACGAAACACGCAGCCAAAACGCCGAAAGTGCACTGCAGCTGCAGCAAAATGATGCATGTGCCACACGAGGCAGCATGTAGCATGTCCTTTGCAATAGAATTGCAGTGGGGGGAAGCGTAGAGCGATAAATCGCAGCTACAAAACCGCCGCGCAGAATGCGGCAGCAAAAATTAATAAGCGAACTTGCAGCAGCAGCAGCAGCACATGCAACAAAGGCAGCGAAGTGCAATGAAGCAAATGCGGATTGGTTTAGCTCACTCGCCCTCTCACCACCTCTCTCTCTTTGCTACTATCGTATTTTGCTGTGGCAAGTTGGCCCGTTGCACTGTTTAATTTACCAAAGCAACGATCGAATGTCATAAATCCTGCGCCGAGCCATTAGCAGCATTTACTGCAGGCAGCAGAGGGGCAGCAGAGGGGCAGCAGAGCGGCAGCAGTCTACCTTCCCGTTTTACCTGCAAGCCGTGTGTAAAGGTGAAGTCGCTGCCTTAATGACTTCTCGGCGTCCCGTCCGCTGCCTGTTTCTTGTTTCGCTTGTGCTGTGTTCCCCCCTCTCCACTCTTCCTAATCTTCTCTTTGGACTCTTCCATGGCTGCAGCACATTTTCAGCGTCGCTTTGTGTTAGCGTCTGCTGCTTTGTTTGGCCTCCACTATGTTCGATGCAGATTCGATTTAGCAGCCGCGCCGCTTGCCCCTTAAGCCGCCTCAGCTTGCTGCCACAGCTTCTTGCTCTTGCTCAGTTGCCTCAGCCTCTGTTTTGCTCAGGTTTTACCTTTTTTGTCTGGTGTTTGGGTCTGCTTTTGCGTTTTGTTGTCGTTTGCCATTCGCTTCCAATGCCTGTTGCAAAAGCTTTCCTTTAAGCCAAAAAAAAGCAATTGTCTGTGTGTGAATGGGTGTGTGTGTGAGTCTGTGTGCGCTTGTGTGGAAAAGCGCACTTGGTTCCCTTATGTGTGAGTGACCTAAAGGGTGATAAAATTTCGACAATCTGCAATTTCCTCTTTTCTTTAACACTTTTAAGTGAATGGCGATTTTTATTTTCTTTTTTCTATTTTCTTCAAACCTTTCTTTAATTAGTATTTTTATGTGTGTGTAATTGTATTTCATAAACGAAGAAGTAGAAAGAAATGCATACTTAAATTTTTTAATTGATTCAAAAATATTATGAATATACATATGTAAAAAGTAAGCGGGATGGTAGATCGGTTACGCCTCCAAAACTTTTTGCATACATTAGACATTCAGAACGTAAGGAACTTAATTTAATGAAATGAAATCGTGGAAAATTGTTAGAAAAATTATATAATTCAAAATTTTTTCTTTTAAGAAATATGCCTTTACGTGGATATGCTGTAGTGGGCGTGTTTATGAACCGATTCGAGTTTAGACTGAAAAAATCACACATGCATATAAAAAGATATCATCAGCAAAGTTTCACTTCTACCTCTCTGGAATTTTGTTTGGAGCTGTGCTTACTGGAATATACATTTTTTCAATACATAGTCGTAATTTGTGGGCGTGGCGTTAGATTTGAAAGAATCTTTGCATGAATAGCTGTTTTCGGTAATCAAATATTGCTCCAGATTATTGCTATATACATAAGTGTCGATATATGTATCTACGATGCCTCCTTCTGGGCGTTACAAACATGCGCAAAAATCCAATATGCAATCAGGTGAATTTTGGGATGGGGATCCTACTTGCTTGATGGCGGATGCAGTAGAGCCATAGGCACGTGTGGATGCCTTTCCATGGGCAAAGATCGTACAATTGTATTCTCCTTAAGTTGAGAAAATATCGGTTATTTTGGCTACGAATTCGTTCTTCGGTCGCACATCGAGGTTGTGGAATAGTCTTCCTGCGGAAGTTTTCCCACGTCATTGCAAAATTCATGAATTCAAGGCAAACGTCCACCGCTACTACTCCACTTTCCCCCACCCACTAACCTATGATCCTTTCAAAACCAACAAGTGCTTTGCATGTATAGGGGGCATCCCCTGAGTGTTGGTTTAAGCGGAAAAAAAAGGAAAAAAAAAACAGTCTTTTGCGAATACCGAGTAAATAGGCAGGAAATGAAAAACAAAGGAAAACGAGTACAGACTTTCTCTTCCTGGAAATTTTGTATAACATATGCAACAACAACATCAATCAGAGAAACACATAATTTGTGAAAGAAACTTTTCGTGTCTAAACGCATAGGAGAGAAGAAAGAAAAATCGCAACTAGCAACTCAGGCTTAACGAAATTTATATAGCAGCTTTTATGAATTAAGTAGGAGCTTCACTTTTGTACAAAAATGTGAATAAACATTTATTCTTCTCAAGTACCTACTATGTGTAACTATGCCTTCTTCACTTCATAAAGGGAAGTTTGAATCGCTGCAATTGAGAAGCTTCAAACGAGCAACAGATTCAAATAGCAAGCAAATTTGGAAGCAATAAAATAATAGTCTCTTAACTACACAGTCACTATTTCTATTTCTTACATCAATTGTCCCATTTCCTTCCAACAACTCCAACATAGACGCTCCTCTGCTTTGACCCACTTTCCATTTGATATATGTATGTCTCTCCCTTTTAATGCAACTACCAAAAGGCAACCACTTACCCAATATTTGCCGCCAGATATAGCCAACTGCTGCTGATCTATTTATGTTATTTCCAACTGATGACATCGACGCACGCCGGAGGCCACAGAGCGCCAATTTTTCTCTTTTATTGCTTACGTTTTCGAAGGAAAGTGTGGACGCGTGACAAATTACTAAAAATACACACATTCTTTGCTACGAAAATGCGACAACTTTTTCAATATTTATTTTGAATATTCCGAGCTAAGCCAAAGACAACAAAAGTGGCTAATGTCCGGCAGTGTGCTAGGAAGCTAGCAAATACATCAAAAGTGAAGGGAAAGAGGCATGCAATAGATAAAAACGCACAGTCCCTCTCCTCCTGCCCCGCTCGAGTGCGACACATCAAAAATACAATATCGTTTTTTTTCAGATATTTTCAAATGCCGGCAGTCTATTTCGGACAGCATGCGTGGCGGCTCGGAGCAGTTTTGTGCTTTGCTCGCCATAAATTCCACTTTCAACTTTTTAATGTGCAGCCAATGAAGCTGCAACACGCTCATTAGTGTAAAGTTTAAAAGCAACACGCGGAAAAGCTCATAAAACATATTTTTGTAACCCTTCTGCATGCGCCGCAAATGGACCGATTCAAGAGGCTGCGCTGCCGGGGCGAACATACGGCTAAGTGTGGCTGCCGGAGAGCGAAAGTGCTTTTGTACAAAATTATGACGCCATTTGACTTCAATTTTATGGCCCCATCGCCTGCAAAAAGGAGAAAGAAAAGAAGTCCACTTTATGCGCAGAAAGTGTATCCAAAAAAAGCAATGCTCAAATTTCAGTTTTCAGCGCGGAACAGATTTTCTTGTTGTCTTCCCAGTATTTTGGGTTTCATTAAACAAATTTTCATAAACCAAAAAATTTTGACTTATATAGTAAAGTTTGGTTGAAGTTGTCTAATATCTTTAACTGATTCAAGTCTGAGTCTGAGAATAAGTCGTGCCAAAAATATCGGTTATTTCATAATTACTTTAATTTTAGAAAATTAGAAAATAACGGTTCCTTTCGCTCATGTTTTTAAGCTGTATTTTATGCCTTAATTCGCAAAATTATTATTATTAAACATAATTACTAAGAAATATTTTTGTACTAAAATTTGATGATACAAATTTGATCTTTAAAAAGCATTCTAGTGCGAGTCGAGCTCAGGGTTCCGTACCAGAAAAACCCTCTTAAGCGTTTGAATTTCATTTCTCCTTGCCCGTCTGTCCATAAATTTTTCGACATTTTGAGTTCGAAACTAATACACCGAAAATTCTGATAAAAACATTTTTTGAATTCCTGGACGTAGCCCTTTCTTACGATATCCCACAAGATACTATAAATAACAACCAAAATTTCTTAATAGGTTAGGTTAGATTTGTTAAATTAATCTGGCTGCCTAAAAAGGCCGCTTATACCCTGTGGGGTCCTTAGCGATGCCAGTTAGAGTTCCGTTTAGGAGTGGTCAAAGTAGTGATCTATCAGAATTTGGGTGTGTTTCACAAATTTCCAAAGAGACTTGATACCTAGTTTCGAGATCTGTTCGAGCCCTTTCCTACGGGGGGTCATTTTAAATGAAAAAAAATCCTCCAACGACTTTTAGCGTTTCAAGTGAGCGAAAAAATTCGTGTCTTCGTCCCATCCCCCCCCCCCCCCCCCCCACCATCCCCCTCACAGTTCCTTGCCCTTTCACTTTCGCTCTTGCCAACTAAGCGAGTCACCAGCCAGATCTCCTATTTTATCTGGGTGGACCCCTGTTGCTCTTCGTCAGCTGATTAGAGAAGCCCTATTATAACACAAATTTCGATTCTGTCACTTTTCATAGTTAATTTGCACAAGGAACGAGTATATTCTTTGAAAAAATGGTACGATCTCTGCCGTAGAATAAGTCAGAGTCAAGTAAGCAGTAAAATATGAAATAAATTCTAGCATGCACTTCGAGGGAGGGGCGTTGCGTTCTCGACAGCAAAAATCGCTGCTGTTAAAATAAACAACATTGTCGATTTTTCAAATTGTAGATTTTATTACAGATTTCTGGATAAGGCGCTCTGGCAGCAACGCACGCCACACCAATCAGCCAAGCAGCCACTCCTGAAGCCCTTTTGTGAACTTCACAGCTGAAACTGAAGCCGAAGCTCGAGCTGGAGCTGAATCTGCAGCTCTAGTCGCCGCCTTCGCTAATTGCTTCTCAGTTGGGCTAGGTTGCAGCTGAGGTTGCGGCTCTGAGGTCGTACATCAAAATCTAATTAAGCTGGCGGGATTTGATTTTATTGCTGTTGCTTGTTATTGTTGCTTATTGTTGTTGTTGCTGGTGGCAACAAAGTGTGCCATGTTGTTAATTGTGCGCGGTAGGAGTGTTTCGGCTGCTGCAAATGCGCTGCTACACGGACGCGAGATGACAGCAGCGATAAAGACAGACTTTATGGCACTACTTTTCGCAAAAAAATCATGCTATATCATAGTAAATTAAGATTAAATACGAACTACTTAAAGGCAGAGTAGGCGGCTAAGTTCACTTAATTTTTGTTGCTGACCTTTCAACTATATATTCAACTGTTATTTCTAGTACTGAGCTATCAATATAATTGCCACATTTGCACACGTAAACTTTTATTTCCGAAGAGTCGAGGTAAAACAAAAGAAGACTTTCTCGATCTGGAAATTTTTCGTTGCTCCTTTTTGCTCTTACATACATATTTTTGGGCATTGGTTACAACAACAAAAACATCAATATTATTTTGTCAATAAACTTTGCGTGCGTAAACGCATAAAGAAAGAGCAATAGAAATGAAAGAAATATTTCAAAATAACGTGTTTTTACGATAAACATTTTTTACTATTTTACGCCGGTTCGAAACTATGCAAAAATACCACACATCCGCAAAGGTATAGCTCTATAGGAGATGAGGGTATTCTCTTCTGTAATGTTCAACTATAGAGCAATTACACTTTTCTAAGCCTCAAGTGATGCCCGAAGTGCAGCTGCCGCATGAAGTCTCCGCTGGCTGGAAGGCATCTTCTGCGATGACTTCGCAATTAGCACAGCGAAGCTGCAGTTAATCAACTAATTACGCCGAAGTACAGTTGGAAAATCATAAAACAAATGTAGCAATGAAAAACCGGAGGAGAAGAGAAGGAAATCAATTGAAGAAGTCAAGATTATTTGCATGCCAAGCTCAAACGAAAGCGGCGCTGCTGGAGTTCGGCTGTCTTGGACTGCGCCAACTTGCCGAGAACATGGTCGCAAGTGGGTGAGCGGGTGGGTTGGTGCCACTTTATTGTGGCGTATTGACATAAAAGACATTCTTGCACACTGCTCATTGATGGGCTGAATGCAAACGATGGACGGACGGACGGACGGACGCGCGGCGGAGCTGGGCTGGACTGACTCGTAGGGAGTGCACGACAATTGTATGGCAACTCCACACACACATACTCTCTTATGCACGCACATAAATGCGTAAAGTGCATTGCAGTGTGTGCGGTGCAGTGCGGCTGACGGCAGCCACAAGTGGCTGTTTGCCACAGGCAAATACGCATTCGCTTGGAAGGAAGGGAGTGCGGCTGGTGGCGCACATGAAAGACATCATGTGCAAGTGGCTGCGGGGTGGAACAGGCAGTGCGTATAGGCATGAGTGTGTGTGCCTGTGTGAGTTAACGATGACAATTGCTTGGGTGCAGTCGAGCTGCTTGCCATGTGCAAACGATTGGGATAGCTTAGAGAACATGGCCTCCACGTCGCAGATATTAAATGAAGAATTCGAGTTCTTACGCTTTGAACAAAGGCCTTCTACGCTTTGAAATTTGCTGTATTTAAAATAGTGCCGCGGAATTATGCCATTCCAGAAATTAAAGAATCTTCAAACATTTACATTTTCAGAGACATGGAAGTTTAAACACTTCAAAAAGTCATAATTTCTTAAAGAAGTTTTTTAAAAGAAAAGTATTTTAAGCTGTTTCAATAAACTCAAACACTTGAAGAAGTTACAGCATTTCCTACCGAAGGAAGCAACGTCGTAATACGAGAATCTCCGTTTTGCATAATTGTTTTAATTTTTGGAAAATTCTGCCTAATAAGTTTGTTTAAATTAAGAGCGAAAGTACATACAGTTTATAAAAAACTATTCGAGATACTTTTGAAATTTTTTTAAATACCAGAAAATCAAAACTTGCCGAAAGTAACTTTATTAAGTTAGTTTTAGATATAAATTTTTGATGTAAATTTTGATCGCTTGAAGAGAAATTGAGGATAAACCGCCATTTCAGTGTCATTAAGCACGATCAACTTCTAAGGACTGTGGGGTAACCTCCTTACAGGCAGGCAGGCAGGCATTTGTTTCAGTTCAATACAAATTAATTTATAAGTCCGAAGTGTGTTTTTTAATATACAAGAAATACGATTTTCCTAAGATTTTATTCGTACTTAATTGAGAAAAGTTATTTTAATTGAGGGAAAAAATGTTGCGAAAAACTGCCTGCTTCTTAAAAAGGATTTCGTTACGTAGAAAAAGAATCTGAAATTTATAAAAAAATGTTTATTGTGTAACGTTTGTTGGGGGTGGGAGTTCCGAGTTCATACACAAGCTTGCTGGCTACGTGCTTGATGCTAGTTCCTCGCTAGCCTAACTTCTTTTCACAGATAATAAAGACAGCTGCGTCTCAATTTCTTACAATTTGCGTGTCCTCTCCGCCCTGTGCACTCTTCAATCAAAGAGTATGTTAATATAATATATTAACATACTCTTTGCTTCAATTCTTTTGAGCAATTGCGGTCTTTCGCAAGCTATTCACCGAGCCAAGTGCATCTTTCCCAGCAATTGTCGCCATTATTTAGCGAGCTCGCCCACAAAACGCTGCCACTTTCATTGGCGATTTGAAGGGTTGCTCTTCTCTATTGTGCGTGCAGCAATTGGCGCTGCTCTTATTGCATTGTCGGTTATTACTCTGTGCGTCCAAGTGACAATTACACAATTGCCAAGTGAAGCCATGGAATTGGCTAGAATTGCGAGTTCAGCGCGCTCTGAACTTTTCATTTCATTTCTATAGTTTATTCATTGCTTTCAATTTGCAAGCATTTAGTAAACTTTTCTCTCACAGCACGAAAACGAAAATATTTCTACTCTGGCAAAATTGGCATAAAATTAAGAAAGAAATTCTGACGCCGGAAATGGCGTAATTGAAACAGCAGAAATTTTGAAAGCTGAAAGACACTTTAACGAAAATTTGAAGAAACCATATTTGAACTGCCCGGCATTTAGCAAGCTGCGGAGGGTGTAAATGGAAATTAAATTGTACAAAAGAAGTTTTACTTGAACCTTATTTTTTAAATTGTCCGGCGAATAGAGATACGTTGAGAAACGTCATCTCGTTATTACCAAAACACGGTTGAAGTATACGGGTATACACAGCGCCTGTGCCGCATCCGGTGAGGAGCTCTCAAGAAAATCAAAAATTCTATAAAAGAAAACGTCAACAAAATGCTCCAGCATCTGCAGCTCACAAGGTATTTGCTCCGGAATAAACTACTTTCCAGTGAAAAGGTGATTGGGTAAGAAATAAATACAAGGAAAGTGACAATCAACGCGCCAAAAACGTAAGCAAATTTGTAAATGATCATTTAAAATTGTGAATTTTTAAAATGTTATTAATAGATTGAATTTTAGATTGTTTATCTTATTTTCGGACATGGAAGACTCAAAGACTGCAACGCCAAGTGCATCAAAACGCAAAAAGCGCATTAACAAACGCCATAAACAAACAAAAGTATGAGCCATATAAGAACGTCTTGGCCCATTAAAACATAAATTTTGTTTACAGAACTTCAACATTTTCCGAGGAGGAAACAACCAGCAACTATGAAGCGGCTTACGACTACGTTAGTATCTGTGTATTATATATAAACAATATATGTATGTACTTTTATATTTGATCAACTATTACTTTCTACTTTTAGAGCCCAAGTCATTCAAGGCGGGTTCGTACACCCGCCACAAGAGGCATTTCGGAAATGTTGAAAAGGTTGGACAGAGTGATTGACACGCAAAATAGCTTGCTTCAACATCGTCCGATCGGTTGCACTGCGTCGCCTTTTAGAGAAACTTTAGCCAGTTTCGACTGGATGTTGAAACAGCTTCCGGAGGCAGTGGCCAATGATGCGTGCCTTGGAATTGCCAGATCACTTATAGTGAAAGTTCAAGAATGCAAGCAACAAAACCCGAAATAAAAAAAAATGTTCATGTAAAAGTATCAAATACAATCTGTAATATGTATGTGTTTATATAAGTATGTATGTACATAAAAATTTATGTTTATTTGTGTGTTTCTCTAGAGAAGGAAGGACGTGGGCTTAATGTCAATTTTTTCTTTAGTGATTTCTTGAGAGGTGCGCAAAAAAAAATATATGTAAACAATTGAAAATAGTATTTACACAATTTGCAAGTCAACTTAAGTCAGTTAACTTAAATTCAATTCAGGAGTATAACTTTCTTTGCATTTCAATAAATCAATTTTCTAATGAAAGTGTTTTGTATTTTGATATTCCAAAATTAAATCTTAACACTTTGTGCCTTGGCTTCTTGCTGCTGGGCCACCATATGACGTCTGCCCATTTAATTTCATTGATTTATTATTATTCTATATATGCTGCTTCACAAAAGAACACTTGCGAATGCGTCTGGCTGCTGTCGTCTTAAGCATTTTTATTATTATATTTCGTTGGTTCAATTAAATTTAATTGAAGTTAATTGATGGCATGAATAGCTACGAGATAGCATCTGCCTCTGATTCCAGTGGCCAAGCAAGGAAATATTTATTTAACATGCAAAAGTGTCAGCCTGAGTAGTGTTTCGGTATGCGTTCATTTGTAACTAAGAAAAAATAATTACAGAAAAACGCAATAGCGAATTATTATTTAATATACAAACTGGAAGTAATAGTCGATCAAAGAAGTTTTCTCGCCTTTGCTGAAATCTGCAGTGGCAGCATATAATAAAGAAATAAGTTTTTGAACAAGTCTGTCGAATTTTAATTTAAAATGCCATTGCAATGAAAGCGTCGAACGGTTTTCTCGAAATAGACAATTTTTTTATCATTTAGTCATTCCATAACAAGCCAGCTCAGCGCCCAGTCTCTCTACTTTGGGTCTGTGGGCAATTTGAAACCGACCATATCAGCGGTTTCCTTTACGGTGCGCTCGCCTCGGCCGTGGTACTCCTTGTGCAGTTCGGAGAATTTGCGCAGACTAGACAGATACGTTTGGTAGGTCTGTCCCAGAAAGAGTGCCTCATCTCGGGCTTTGCAAAGCTGCTGATCTGTGGTTGCGTGCTTCTTGTATTGTGCCAAAATGTAACGCGTGGCGAGCGAGTTCTTTATGCAGCCATTGGGAGAAGCCAAACGTAGCTCCTGTAGAAGAGCGCGCAATGTTTTCGTACCGACCATGCTGTATAGGAAAAGTAGCAGCATAAATAATTACGAAAACATATAGAATTAGTAAAATATAAAACTTACTTGAAATAGTGCGATTACAAAACAAAAATCAGCTGCTCTATATAAATGACACAGCTGACTGCAAATATTACCTACAGGGTGTTTCAGATATGCCGGCGCTTTAGAAATAATTTGGTTCGAAAATTGATTTTAGAATTAATTTCCAATTCCACTATGCAATTTCCCTCAAATAACCACTTGTTGAAAAAATCTATCTTTAATTTTCACAAAATTCTTTTTAAGAACTACGAATAAAAGCATTTAGGTTACTCCTATTGGAGAAATCAAAGAATTAAACGTCGTCTACGAGCTCCTCAATTTTAACTGTATGCTCGGTTTCATCCTTGTCGATGCTCAGCTCGAGCACAATATCCTCTTCCACAGACATGGGTTCTTTTGTTTCCTCTTTCACCTCTGCTTCTATATCTTTGCTGTAGTCTTTCTCTCGGCGTGACTTGCGTCGCTTTAAATCCTCTGACGTCGCGCTCGCTGAACCAGGTTCGTCCTCATCATCACTCAGATCCAGATCCATGAGCTCAATTGAGACATTGCCATTAACACCACTTCCACTGGCTCCACCACCAACACCACCACTACCACTCTCACAGACAGTCATATCTTCTACGTCACTCTTGCTGCTCTCATCACTCGAACTGTCGTCATCCAGTTGCGCCTCTAACTCGCGTATGCAATACATGAGCAGTGTGAAATCGTTGCGACGCTTTTGGAACTTGCGCTCCAACTTTATCTTTTTCTCAACCAGCTCGTCCAGCTCTTTCTTCAGCGTTTCTATCTGCTTGGTGGTCTCCTTGCGATCCGGCTGCTCCTTGATCAACTTGGCCAGCAGATCATATTCCATTTTGTTTTTGCGTATTTGTTTTGCAAGCACCAGCTCCTTTTTACTTTCCTCGATTTGGTTTTTGGCAATTTCTATGTTTTTCTCAATATGTTGTGACACTTTGTCGTAGTTCTTCAGCTCTTCCTTAATCATTTTCGACGTGTATTCGGTTTTGGATGCGGCGAATTGACACTGAGCCATCTGCGCCAACAGGCGGTCGTAAACGATTTGGCTGCGCGAGATGGAGGAAGTAAAATTATTAGTGGTTACTTCGAATAGAACGTCGAGCGCGCTTACTTGTTTTCCTGCGAGTCATTCTTTGAGTTTGTCCACTTGAGGAACTGCTTCAGCAGCATGTTCAAGCGTCTGTCATCGCCCGTGCCGTCGCCATCGATGAGCAAACGCTGCTTGATTATTTCCTCTGTTGCGAATGTTCAATTGTAAGTAATTTATTCATCAATTCTGAAAATGCGCTTACCATCAGTCATAATTACAAAAAAGTTTCTATTTATTTATGCAAACGGGCTGCAAACCAAACCACAGAAGAATATTCTGACTTTCTGTCTGCAAACCTGCAAAAAACAAATGTAACGTTGACGCTTAACCCTGCTGTCATAACGTAATTTTTTACCCCTGAAATCTTAACGATACGTCTGGGAGACGTATAAAGATTTACGATCTTAAATCGATATTTAAAGGTACCAATCAGCAAATATTTCACTTACATCAGAAATTTTTATATTTTTCTGTAAAATAAAAGTCATAGTAACTAATTATAAGTGGTAAGTGTTTCATTTTTAGAACGAGTTTTATTGCTCTCAAAAAAATAACAAAAAAAAGCAGTCTTCTCTGCAGGAACTGAATGTTTCCTTAAAAACTAAAATAACAAATTTTTCAATTCGATTAAGTTAATAAAATAAGTATTTAGTAATATAAGATACAAAAAATATAATATATATATATATGTATAGCGTAAAATTAACACAGATCATAACGATATGTCTCCTAGACGTATCTCTCTCCACATATGTATCTCAGCAAATATAAAACTCACCACGCAAAAACAACCACCACCTGGAAGCTACTATAAATGAAGACTGAGATAACTGACAATTTGAATTTGTTGTGAGAAAAATTGTGGGAGAGAGCAAAAAGTAAAAAGATCATACGTCCCGCAACGTACGTTATGACAGTAGGGTTAATAAACACATCCCAGTCAGCTGTGATGTGATATTTGTCGATTGTGAATATGTAACCCAAAAAGGAAGAAGCATTTAAGTTTGGGCATTTCGTTTGTTTTCGTTGTTTTTCAAAAAGAGCAATTTATAGATCTCAGTAAAATATGGCTTCCCATTCATCTGCTACACTCTACCAGGGTCATCCCATATTCCGCAATCAGCCGCCCTACACACATTTCAACAAGTCATTCGAAGATCCCACTGACGCGCTCTTTCTGGGGCTCAACGAAATAGATCCATTCTGGTTGCAGGAGGAGCAAATGCGCGACAACTCCGGCTTCGAGTTCACTGTACTGACGGATCCCCGCACGCAGCAGGAGGTGCCGGAGGTGCTCTACGACCACACACTTAAGAACAAACCAAAGATATTCCGTGGCGGTGGCGTCAAATCCAGCATGACCAAGACACAGCATGTAGTGTGTGTGCGTGTGCTGAAGGCGTGGCAGGAGCAACAGGAAGTAAGTGAGGAGGATTTGCTGCAGTGGCGTAAAGCGGAGCGCCAGCGCGTGAAGGAGAAGCAGCAAATGTTGAAGTTCATTTACGACTACGCACAAACAAACAAAGAGACAATGTATGCTCCGGCCAATAAGCTAACAAATCTCTATAAGAAATGGTTTTCGCGCAGGGTGGAGAGACTACTGCTGAAATATGCAGAGGATGTGGCGTTTAACACACACACAGGCCTGCCACACGTGCGAGTATGCAAAAGTGAAAGCGGAAAGCTGGTGGAGCTAATGGGTGTGGAGCTATTAGCACGAAGAGGCACTGTGCAAGTTTGTAATGACGATACCAGATTTGACTGTCAGCGTATGCATCATAGATTGGATACTTGGGCCGGGATCTATAGCGATGCGTTGCTCGAAGAGCACGAGCTGCTGAAAGCAGACATCGAATCACAATTGAACGCAGCGGAACTTGCCGAAGAACGCCACAGGTTTCTACTACCTCTAAACTCTATATTGCTACTACTAACAGCAGGTGACTACATCGATCTGCCGACCGAGGTGATGTTGCAGATAACGCAGGATGCGCGACAAGATGCAAAACTAGTGAAGTTTGAAGAACCATTGCCCTCGCGCAACTGCGGCTGGCACACCCATAAACAAGTGGTGGAACAGGCATACGCTGCTTACTTGAGTACAAAAGAAGACGTCAAGTGGTTGTCGTTGGAAAATGATAAAGTTACGCAGGTACAATTAAAAGGCGCGGAAGAGATTTTAGCATATGATAATAAGCCGAAGTCATTTGAGCCATTAGACTTTGATGAATACCTGCAAAGGCATCAATCGAAATACAAGCAGGGTGCAAGTAACATGAAACACAATACGGCACTTTTGAAATGGCATCTGAAGGTGTGTGAAAGTAAGGAAAGTCCTTTGGAAATATACACAACTTTGCAGTTCGCAGCTGCACTAAATGAAAAGGCTACAAAATTCGTAGGCAGTCATGCTATTAAGTTGGAGTACAAGCCACAATTTGGCTGCGAAGTCATGACCAAGTACGAACTTCTGCACGAGTGGCTGCGTTTGTCCCTGCTGGGCGCCTGTACTGTCATCGGAGATGGCAAATGTCTGCGCATCGCTGCAAGCACCTTCGAGACTCAACTGGAAGAACCACTATCACTGCCCCGCATCGAGCAGCAACTCACAGACGTATATCACGTCAACATGCAGCACTTGCTGGCCAATCTGACGGACTTCCTCAAGTTGCTGCTAAAAATGCCAGTCGGCAAGTATCTGCTGCGCTACAATCCGAAATTTCGCGACAAAATAATGCTCTGCGCGCCCACGAAAGAAATTACACAAAACACGATCTTCCTGCATTCGCTGCTCAAAGTGGAATCCACGGATCTGCTCTTCATGACGCAGCCGAACTTTCTGCCTATTGCGGACAACTTGTGCAGCAGCGTTCACCTGTACCACAAAGTGCTGCCATGCGCCTTTCTGCCTCTGCTGCCACACCAGAAACGCCAGCAGCTCCGCAAGAACCCCGCCGTATTCAATGATCGCGAATATGTGCTGAAGCGAGTGCAGAAAAAAATTGACATGAAAAACGCGAAGCTAAAAGCCAACCAGAAAAAGAGGAAAGCATGTCAAAAGACGCGCAGGCGAAAGCGCTTAAGACTCGAGAAAGCGAAGGCTCAGCAGGACGAGCAAGAGCTGCAAAAGGAAATTGAGATAGATAACGCATTTTATGGCTTCTAAAAATAAATAAAAGTTAACAACTGTTTAAAAATTTAATGTCATATTTATTTAAGCTTAAAACTATAAATGTAGGGTTCTCAGGGCGTCATAAACATATTGCTACGCAATACTCAACTTGGAAAAATCCTCTGCTGATATCATTTCTACATCTTTGTATTGCGGTGCCTCGCGCTGCGCCCAGAACTCAGATGCTGCCACAGGCAATATCTCAGCGGGAAACACATGCACGGACAAGTCATTAAAGACGTTGTGCGTCTCGTAATCATCCTCTAAAGGCGACTCTTTTGTGTACTCCAACACATCGAGTATGTATGCTGAATCGGGGCGTAGCATGCGGTCTGGCTTGCTGCCGGTCAAGCTCTCAAAGCTATTATTTATAAGTACTATATTCTGCAGGTGCCTGGGTCGCCAATTGCACCACAGCAAGTTGTTGGTCAGGCAATTAGGGCAATGCGGCATATAGAAGAGAGTTGCTACATCAGCCTCATACTTAGCCTCACAGTTTTCCGTCATCAGCGAGCATTGCATTCGCTGCAACACTTCCTTTTCTGAGTTGCGAAAGACCGGATCAAAATAAATAGCTTCCTTGATGCCACAATGCCGTTGCGCGCTTATTATAAAGGCGAGCTGATGCAAGGCCTGGAAGTTGCGCGTGAATGGTCCAATTCCAAAGCATACTAAGCGCTGCAGTTCATTTACACTCCGAAACTGCAACTCCAGCATGCTTTCCGCCAGCGTGGCCATGGCTTGTATAAAGTAGTCGCTATTGCTCATTTTCTGGCACAGCTGCTCCAAGCGTCTGTAAGTATTACAAATATCTACACTTGCCAGTCACAAATAATTGTAATTGTTTACTCCACAACGAATTTGTCAACATCCACGTCCACGTCTTCGTAACCTTTGTCGGAAATGCGCCGCGGACGCCGCTGTAAGCTTTTGCGAGCGAGCCATTTCTTGCGTGTCACCACACAAAACTCCTCAGACATTTTATATGTTATTCGTGGTAGTTATATTTTTATAAAATAAGAATTCCTTTGGAAAGTAGCACCATCTGCACCATCTGTCACGCTGAAGCAGCTGATTTTTGTTTACCACAAAGGTTCGCTTCTGTACCTTCTGTTGAGAGACAGGGTGAATCAAACGGCAATTGTTTGCAGCTATTAAATTTCGTTTTCTTTTTGAATTCATACGATTTTTGAATAAAAAGATTTGTACAAAATGTAAGTGTTGTTTTGTCTTGCCAAATTAAAATATAGCATAATTTTTGACAAAACATCATGAGAAAATATTTAAATGTTTCGGCACCCGGCGATCGACAGATGTGAAGATGTGAACGTACCCCTTGCCTTGAAAGTGTGAGTGGGTTAGTACGAGATTATGTATACGAGAGAAAGAAACAAAAACCGCTGAAAACCCGCTATGTCAAAATCGGCGGTGAACGGTTGCAGTTTTTCGCACTAAAAAAACTACTGTTCCCCATATTAGTACATACTGTTCCACATATTAGTACATACTATTTAATAGTATTATTAGTACCAGTTTCGAAGTGACGTAAGCATTAACGTTTTGCTTACGAAAATTTAAGATCGTAAATATATATGAGATCGCCATCTATATGTCGATCAGTACCATTGTCTTGAATGTTTAACGCAAAACGTAAGCGGAAAACGGACAAATCGCAATTTTTGCCGCAAATCTTGAAAATTTCTGCATTTTTTTTGCTCCACGCGACGGCCACGGGGTTAACGAATGCAGCGAAACGCATTCCGGGCAATTTTCACGCATTGTGGACGCAAAAACTACTTTTCACGCATGCGATAAATTTATCCCATGCAACATCGTCCTTACGTGGTTTGGCAAAATCCGAAATCGCATGCGATTTTTGCCGATTTTGTATGCAAAAATTTTTCCGTTATAATTTTGCGATTTTCCGCGTTTTTCGTTACGTCATTTCATCTGCATTACGTAAGAAACTTTTTTTTTTAATGTAATTTTTTGTTTTAATTTGTTTTCCGGCATGTATTTTGGGGGTTTCTTGTTGTTTCTTTCCACTGCGTTTCGTTTTTGAAGTAAAACTTCTTTCTTTGCGGAGAAATAATGTAAATCAAGTAAACAAACATGTATGAAAAATTATCGAACAAACCATAACTCAGGAAAATTGTATTGGGGTAAAGTTTAAAGACAAGCATATTTTTCAGTAATAGAATCAAAGACTAGTTTAGAGAATTCTAAATTATACTATGCATCAAAGAAATAAATCCTTTACCTAAAGCGGTTTGAATTTGAAAGGAAACGACACATTTCCAGCAGAGTACCCGAACCAACCATCAAGCAGTTACTTATTTTTGAAATGACAGGATTGTCCTCAATCCCAAATTCTAAGAAAATATTTCCCAAATGCAGCTCATATACGGTTTATACCTGCGCCATCGCAGCAGCTTTTGAAATATAAAACAAATTCGTGTACGGAAAATTGAAACAGTTCTATTTCTAAGCGAGACAACTCAACAACGAAAAACGCTTTGGAAGACCAACTTGCAGCTGCAGAATAAGTGAAAATAATCGAAGATTTTATAATTTGGTGTGAAGTGATAATGGCGGAACCCAACTGTCCAATTATTCTCAATGAAAGGTTTGTTTTCGATAGTGCGGACGCGGGTAGTTCTTGGCCGGATTTTCACACGCCCGTGCGTTCGCTTATCGCTGAAATGACTGCAGCAAGAAATAAACAAATGCTTCTCTTTGCAGCTCCGTCAATTCCAGCGGCTATCTGACAGACACCGATGATAATCCCATATCAGCATCGTTCCCGGAGAACAGTGACAGTTTCTTCGACGATTACGACGAAGACTATTTAAATGAGACTACGGTTTCGTTGTAGCGTTTGCAATGCACATTTTGAATAGCTGACCTTTGCACATACTCACAGACACGCACACACATTTACTATAAAAAAGTTGATTGCACATATTTTAATATATACATATATTCTCTGCATTTGATGCAGAATTAAATAAAGCTATATTTTTGCACAAATTCAAAAACTACTGCACTTAATCAGTTGAATATATATCTACTGTTAAAAGTATAATTTAGAATATCGTCAAAAATTGATGCTCATCAAAATGATAGGAATGAGATGATTTTGTAATAAATAGTTTTATAGTAATGGAAAATGTGTATAAATATATATTCAAGGTGGCTGGCAGCATTTCTTTGTATAAACAAAAGGAGAAGTAAGAATGTAGGGATGTATATGCTGTAAAATCTGACTAGTACAGGAACCTAACATTAATATATGTATGAGCCGTCTATTTTGAAAGTGGAGTAAGTCCATTTTTTACCAAAATGTAGATGGCATTTTTAGATAAAACTTATTAGGATCTTTCTATCGGTACACAATTTATAGTAAAAAAATTTAGATTCTTGTATTTTGGAGATGGAAGTTTTAGCTCTTCATAGTAGTGACACTGAGAGTGAAATGTAAACATTTAAATATCTCGCAATAACAGAAAGAAAATAAACGGCTCATATATAAAACGAAAAAATTTAATTCATATACAGTATAAACTCGATTACCGCAACTAATAGAAATTCGGGTAGTTGCAATAAACGCGGTTGTTGCGCAAACCGAGTTAAAAAATTTGTATGTATATTACCCTCGCTGTGCATGTGTTTTTGAAAGCATTTTTATTTGTATTAATTAACACTGTTAATTTAGTAGATTTTTAGCGTTTTATTAAAAAAAGAAACTTAAAAGGCTCTAATTGCAACTCGCTTTCCTGGGCCGGATTCAGCATTTGAAACAAATTTAATTAATTTTGATTTGTTTTGCTTTATTCTGGTTATTGTTGATTTATGAACATTGTATTCCTGGCATAGTGCTTTCACCGATACGCTTTTTTCAAGCTTACTCAAAATTTCACTTTTTTGTTTAATTGAGAGTTTACTACACTTTGTCGTTTTTGGCATTTTTATGCGCTTTTATTATGCATCTGATCGCGATATGTTTTTCACGAAACTGATTAGAAACAAGACACTTGTTGCTTGTCAAAAAGTACGAAATATACTGAAGAAAGTAACTCTCACTCTCTTGCACTCTTCATTTTATGTTATTGCTTATAATAGTACATACATAGAACAAGTACATATGTATGTACATACATGTAAACTTTGATGATTCTTTTTCTTCTCGTACGAAACTTTCTGTATTCCATACTGTGTGTGTTCCGAGAAACAACGGTAAAATAACGACAAAACGCAAAGTTGGAACAGAAAAATAGAAGAAAAAAAATAGTTGCGTTTACCGAGGTAATTTTTTTTAAAGTTGCATTGACTGAGTCTACAATGCTTTTAATTATGGTGTTGCGTTAATCGAGGAGTTGCGCATAACGAGAGTTGCGGTAGTCGAGTTTATACTGTACATATTTTACAAAGCAATGGTTTTTTTGTAGCGATCGACTGAAAAGAGCGAAGTTTAAAATATTCAACAAATCACTAAGAAATCTTCTTCATCGTAAAATATCTCTCGCATATTTCAGCATATTTTCAGCCCCATTTGGCTGCCTCTTTCACTGCTCTCTTATCGTTTCGCTCTTTCACGCGCTCTTATGCCTGGCTCTTGAGTAAACAACAACAATAACAAGCATGCCGGCTGGCAAGAACAACAAGACACCAACATCAACAACGGCAACCAAACAACATGATCCCAGTTCCGTCTACCCCACAAGGCCGACGATCCACAGACAACGACCACTTCATCAAGTATGTATGTACATATTTACAGTTTTCAAGTAAAATGCTCGTCTCCGGCGCGGATGGACGAGCGCGCACTAAAACGCAATCAGTGTTTCTTGAGAGTTCGAGGCGTAAAGACGTCTACGCAATTCGAAAGCGAACTAAGAACGATCGGCAAGACGGGCGAACTGACGGACAAAGCTCAAAATAACCACAAAAATATACGCGAACTTTGTGATTCGAATGCAAAGCGACGAACGAACAAGCTAGCAAAGTAAGCCGGAGCCCACAGCCAAGTAAAGTGATCATGTAAACACACACGGGTCCCAGTGCCCGTGCGTGTATTGGCCATTTGTGGTCGAAAGCAGTTGTCGACTCGAGGCAAACCAGCCAAGAGCAGAGAGCCAAAGAGAAATCTCTATTAACGGCTAAACGATCGAGCTTTGAGGTTTTGCATGCGATCGTGCAGCTGTTGTTGCTTTTGTTATTGTTGTTGTTGTTGCTATAGCTACTCACATTGCTGCTGCTATTGTTGAGTTGCTTTGAATTTGAGCCACGATCAAGCCGTGCGATCGGCGAAGAGCTCCCCACTTCATGGCGAAGCAGCGGCAACAGCAACAACTGCTGCAGCAGCCGGGGGCTGAGGGGGCTGCACTGCAACGCCTCGTTTCCTTCTGCTTCTTCTCTGCTTTGCGGTTCCGAACTCCACTTTGAAGCAATGCTTCTCGGCAGTTGCTGCTGTTGCCTTTTCTTCACTGTGGCATTTCTGTTGCTTGAAACAATTCTGCAAATTTCTCGGCAGCAGTTGCGAGCGAAAAGTGTTTGAGTTCAGACGTGTACGGCATGTTGCACTAGAAACAAAAGCAACAACCACAACAGCAAACACGAAACACGCATATACATATTTTACGAAATGTGCTGAAACGTCAGATCGCACGATCGATCATTGGCTATATTGAAAGCTTGCAGTGAAGTGATCTGGCGGAATTATTTAAATCGTTTAGAATTGGAAAAACATCGATTTGCATAAAAACCGTCTTCTGAGACGCGAGAGTTAAACGCTGTTGGCGAGTTCACGAGTTCCATGAGATCATCGCCTTGTGCGTCAATAGTTATTCGATTTTTCGCAGGAAGTTAAAATTGCGTAAAATCGTGAAAATAATTTTGCAAAATTTCAAAATTCTCTCAAGCCAGTGTGAATTTGCAGTGCAAGCAACAGCAACAACAATAACTAAAAAAACAACTAAAACAACAAATCATGCTAAGCAGCAATAACAACAAAAAAAAAACAGTTGCAAATTAACCCACTTTCTACAAGTAAAAAAATCAAAGAAATCGATACGCCGCGATCTTGCAAAAATAACTGAGAATTTATAATTCATAAAAAAGCGTGAAAACTGCTTGAAATAAGCATAAAAGCAAATTAATAACGAAATCGATACGATACGAAATTCTCGCCACTAAAATAACTGAAATTTTGTGAAAAAAATGCAAACTGAAATACCGTTATTTTACAAGAAAAATAACATTGCTCAAATTTAACCAAAAAGAGTCTTACAAACGCACCTTCTTCGAAGCCGTGAGCGAAAAATCGAAAATTTCAAACTGTAAACGTTACGCTTTGGAAACTGTTCTCCGGGTGAAGTTCTGTGAAATAAACAGGAAATTCAAAAAAAATCATAAAAAGCATTTATTTTAGCATACATACTGCTTTAAAAACGTGTTTAAGAAGTATTTCGTAATTCGAAATTTTGTAAAATTCCATTAACGTTTTCTGTGCCGCTGTTGGTTTTTCTGCTTTCTTTTGTGTGGCTTTTCAGCTTGCCTTTCTGTGCGACGAAAGCAGAACTTCATTTCGACGCAGTTGACACTTTTTTGGATATTCACACATTTTTTGCTGATCTTTGGAAATTTCGATACTACTGCCAGGAAAGCAATTTCACGAAAAGGTAAGCACTTCTGTAATATGATACTAGCAATTTTTGCTTCAGCGCAGCAGAGTTCCATTTTTTTTTCATGAACTGCGCGGTATGAAATTTCATATTTAAAATGGACGTTGTGATTTTTTTTGGAAATTATAAATGTCTAGGGGGTGGCTTGTAGTTGGCGCACTATTTCGAAAAGCACTACCAAGAAAAAGGGGTTGTTTGAAAAATATCGTTGAGGGTGAAGGCATGTTGTTGCCAAAAATCAATGAGTTGAAAAGGACTACCCTGAAGTGACTCTGAAGCATGAGCTTTCCTTGGAGAGACTATTGTAGGATGGGGCTGACATTGATTTGGATAATAGAACAATTTTGTGAGTTAATCACAAAAATAAATACCTCGTATTTAACTAATTTATCATAGAAATCGTTACAAAAGCCCACTCAAAACAACAGACCAACAAAAAACCATTTTGTATTCTAGAGCCTATCACGACTCAAAGAGCTGCCTGATATTTTCAAGCGAGGATACGCGGCTTCTTAAAATTCCCAAAAATCAAAATCAACAAAATGGAGAACCCGATTTTTTCTATGAATGTTGCCAATATTTTAAGGTGCGCGTATAAAAAAAGTGCGTGCAAAAAGCATTTCAATTAATTTTGTTCGACTCTAAAAACCTGCATTTTTAAAATGGAAATTCCCAATCAAATTTGTATTCAAAATTGCCAAATCTGGCAGCTCTATCGACTTATAAAATTCGTTTTGATTCTGTCCCCTTCTAATTTTTTGATGGCTCTCGTTTTTTTTATATGACCAAACCAAAATTAGCCCTATATTGCTTTATATTTTTGGATAAGCCCATGATCTAAAGATTAATATACTTGAAAATTATTGAGAATAAAGTAAAAAGGAATAAAGTAATATGTATTTTCAGCAGCTAAATTTTCAGCTGCAGCTCCTACCATAGAGCTGCGAAAGACCAGCCGGAATAAAATTCACAATTTGTATGAAACTCATTGAAGGTGCAGAAACTACTTTTCTTTCCAGAGCTCGAAGATTTATGAATGCCATATTGGAGCTTAAACTGTAAAATGTATTGAAGTTATGTCAACTAATGACCAAAGTTACTGCCAGACGGAACTCAATCTGAAACAGGTATAAAACTCATTTGTAAAGTTGTGAAGAAATGCCGTTTCTTACAGTTGAACAAGGGTTAATAAGATCTAGCAGTTAGAAAAGACCAACCGCTTTTCGATTCAACCTATTTTTGAAACACTTTTAAAGTTAGAACTATTCATTTATTAGTTCTATAAAAATTTTGTATTCAAATATTGCGAAAAACTATGAAAGAGCAATAGCATAATTTTTTATATAATTTTCATGGAAAATGTTTTGAAAAGACGATTGATATTGAAAGCGATTATTTATGAACACAATAGATAAAAAGCTGAGTGTGTCGGACCGTGCGTCGGCCAAGGGGAAGTCACCTCTTTTCGTCGTAAAAGCTGAGCGTGCCTGTGCCGCTGTCGCTGTATTGATATCGTATCGACTCAAACTCGAATATTGCCGCAATTTAATTGCATTTTTCACATTTTACAATTTAATTAAGGCAATAAACAAAATTTTTTCGTTGAAACTTTTCAGTGATTTTTTTTGGTTTTTGTTGTCTTGTAAAATTTTGGAATGTCAAGTTGTGCCTTTTTAATGCTGTTGTTTTTTGCTTGAAAAAGTGTGAATGGTAGCAATAACAACAACAACAACAAAAACCGCTCCTACCACAACAACAACAACGTGCGCTTGCTCAAACATCTTCTGCAGTCACACTTTCACAAAACCGGCTGAAATTTATTTCATTTCTCAATTTCTCACTTTAATTTTATGCAATTTTTGTTGCGCTGCTCAGTTTATGCTGCATTTGGAGCTGCAGGCGATAACTCGTTTTTCCTTTTATTTGCCGCTTTCCACACTTTCTGCATGGACCCGCGGCGGTGAGCTGTGAATCGCATTTGCGAGCAGGCCATTTCTGGCAAATTTATTGCACTTTTCAAAAAGCAACAAGAAAATATTTTGTTGAAAAATACACATGAAGAAACACATAAAAATACAGGGTGTACAAATTTGAACTGACTGATTTAATAGTAGTACTAGTTGTAATGATTTTCTCGAATTCGTATACAAATATTGAAATAATGTGCTAATATTCATTGTAAAAAAATGAATGTTTGTATTCTGGCTATGGAATAGGTAGGAGAGGCAGCAGAGTAAAATCTTGGATGCCGGTGGGCGAGGTTGGGAGGGGGGAGGCCTCTCTGTATCGCAATGGAAAGAGAAAACAATAAAACTGCGAATATCCAAATACTTTTTTTCTTGAAGGCCTTTCTACTATCAAAGTAACCTAAGCAAATTGCCTAACTAGTTTCGAAATTCGACCAGAATACGCAAAACAATCGATTCGAGTAGCACCTTTAAATTGGATTAACTTGAAACGAAGCAGAATTAGCCTATGCCCAAACGAGACTTTCAATATCTTTACATATTTTACATAATTATTGAATACACTGAAAATCACTTGCAACTTGATAGACGTCTCTTGCGGTATTATGCAATAAAAATATGCATAAAAATAAATATTTACATAAAATTTTTTATGAATGCAAAGAAATTGATGCACTCATAAAATTCATAAAACGAGCAATACTTATAAATCAAAATGGCTGCACATTTGAACAGAAAATTTGAATAATGGGCGTTGATTTTAAAATTAAATCTCTCAAAAGAATTGATTAAAGCGTATTTTTATGTTTCCACATTAAATGGTCGGACATTTAAATAGATACTTAATAGAAATGAAATTCTATGTAGGAACGAGCACAAAACACAAAACAGGCCAATAATTGCGGAAGTGTGCGTGTTCAGTAATCAAAGCGAAAGACTGCAATCAACACAGATAAATGTCTGTATTGCGGCAAGAGCTGGAGGGACTTTAGTATACACAGACAACAGCTGACAACTAAGCACATGATAGATAGATAGATAGAGTATGAAAGAGTATGAAATCGTAGCTCGTAACTGGCAAATGGCAAACAGCAAGAAATTAGCCAACTTCGATTATTCGCAGCGTCATACTTCAAATGGCGCTTAAAGGCAAAGGTATAGCACGGCCAGACAGATACCTGAAAAGATACTAGATATTAGCGACAACTACACCCACGACCGCTAACGTTGGTTGCCACGACAGAATAGCCAAGATATAAAAGCCAAATGACATGCTATCGACAAAACAGGGCTAAGGCGTTGTAAACGCGGCAGCTGAAAGGCGTTTAGTCATCAATCGGAATCGATGACTCTTTTTTCTCGATTTTTGCTCGGCCGGTGTAAAAAGAGTGTAAAACGTGGCAAACGCTAAAATCTACACTGAAATTAAAAAACATATTTCAAGGTTGACCCACGCACAAACTCATGCGCGGAAGAAGCCGAAATGATGAAGCCGAAACAGGCATCTGCGATTTGGGCTTAGATGCAACAGTTGTGCTCACAAAAATAGCAACGCAGTTTGAGCAAAGAAAATTATTTTGTAAATTTAATTCAAATTATTTAACAACATTCGAAAATATATCTCATGCAATATTTATCTTTCATGCTCATTCCAAATTGATGAAAATTTTGTTTATTCATAAACTTTTCCCTACTATTTACATAAAAACTGTCCAATTATGAAATCCGTAGAAGAGTCTGTGGAACAAATTTTTTATTCAAAATGCAATATGATTGATAATTTTTATGAGAAAAAATTACGAAATTATCTTACATTATTGTTGAGAATTTATGCAATTTATTTATACATATATCAATTTATGCTATTTCTCATAAAAATGGGAGCGTGGAAGTAGAGAATGGTAAAGTATAGCAACAGACTTGAAAAGAAAAGTAAAAATAGAACAGATGAGAGAAGGAGGGGATGCTACTGGTAAACCCATCGAACAATTGTCAATATAATAGCATTGAAAGCATAACTGGGCTGGCATCGTATGATCATATAAAATTCATAACATTTAAATCCGAAGCAGACGAATGAAGGTTGAGGATGAAGCTGAAATTTTTCGCAAACTTTTTTATTATAAAACTAAATTGGTCTCAAAAGATTATCTACAAACTGAAGAAAACTTTCTCGTCCTTCTTAACTTTTGTTAAATTAATTAATCTGAATCAAAACGTTGCTATTTCTGTGTTTTAGCTGTAGGATGTGTTTAATTGTAAAATACAAAGCTTTAAAATACAACAACTCAAATTGGATATAAAACTCACTCGCGGCGCTGCCAGTTTTGTTCAAAGGCAATGACTTGTCACTTCGTCGTCGGCTTAAGTTTTGCTGCTGCCCAAAATTGAATTGTCATGTTGCAATTATTGTCGTCATTACCAAAAGAAGCTGAGCTGAGGCTTAACTTACACAGTGTTGTTGTTGTTGTTGTTGCTGTCAGCGTTGCTGGCGCAACTAAAAAAAGTTCAAGACGAAATTGAAAGTGATTTGAGCGGGCAGTAATGAGCAACAGATTGCTGTACTACCAACATGTTGTTGTTGTTGTTGCCTGCTGTAGAATTTGGCAATTGCCACCAAATCGTTGAATCAAGTATTGTACAAGTTGAACAAATTTGAGCGCTGTTTATTTTTGTTTTTTGCTGCCAACGGGTAAGAGCATTTGGGCAGCTAAAGCGTGCATTGGCTCAAATAATTTTGAAAATTAGCTTAACAATTTAAAAATTTTCTTTGCACATGATTTCAAATGATTTCATTAGTTTCATTGCGCAGCTCAAGGGGGAAATAATTTTGATGAGCTTAAATTCCAAGCCAATTATTTCGATTACTTCAGAGCGGATTATGGTTAAAGTTGCAGGGCGAAACTTTTTCGTAAGGTGTAAAAATTGTGCAATTGACTTCCAATTAAAGTGGAAAATTTAATATTTCATGTTTATAAACTTTTGCATTTCCTCAAGCCAATTATTTCGATAACCAAAGAGAAGATTTTTGTGAAAATTGTGATTTGGTTTTTCAAGTTTAAAAATTTTTGTTTTTTTTAAGCTGTATAACTTTGTAATTTCGTACTAAAAGCCAATTTTCTTGATTACTAAGAGGATTTTGTGTAAATTGTGCTTTGGTTTTTCAAGTTTACTGTAAATCTATGAAATTTTAACAACATCAATTCGAATTGTTCTGTTGTACTATTTTTCAGCATTTGCTTTGGTTAACAAACTTTGCATAGCAGCTGCAGATATCTTTTCGAGCCGTAGGCATAACGCATACTTTAATTATAGCCGCTTATACCGTTAGCAAAAAGCTGGAAAAAATAGATTTTCTGCCATGATTCCATTAAAATCAAATTAAAAAGACAGCTTGACGTGCGCTGCTGTGGAATTCTTAAGTGATCTTGAGTGATCTCTCGCCTTCTTGTGAGATACATCTATAGATTGATCGATCGAACGCTTGATTGAGAAACAAAAAAGGCCAATCGAAAGCACAGTGGGCCAAACAGTGATTTCCACTTTATATTTGCATGCTTAATTGAGAAATCAATAATTTCACTCATGGCCAAGAAAGCGCTTTTAACGGATTGCTGATTGCGTGTGCCCCCCTGCGTTTGTCTGGCTACGGTTCTTCCAATTGATCTGTCAGTCAGTTGTTCTATTAATCACGTCTCAAAGCAATTTTTATACAGTTTTCATTTCTTAACGGTTTTTTCATACGAAATCGCAATTTAATTGAATTCCGTATTCATTCTCAATAGTTTGTAAAAGTATTACGGAAAGCTAAACAAAATTTGCTGTTGTTGTTATTACTATAATTTCACTTCAAGCAAAACAGCAAAGAGAAGAAAGAATTTCAATTAAAAAGTGAAATACGGAAAGAGTTGAAGGGGAGCGCGGCGCAGTAAGCTGCACTGAAACAACGGCAGATGAGCTGCTGGAAGTTTTAATAAAGAAAAACTGTTGAAATGGAAATTGAATTTGGAATGGGCATGCGTGTGTGTGTCTGTGTGTGTGTGTGCGAGTGAAGAGTGTTGCTTGCAACTCGCGTAGAACGGAAATGTAGGAAATAATGAGTTTTTATAGCAAAAGTGCGATGAGGCGTGCTCTGAAGCGAATGCGCAATGTGAGAAATAAATTAACAACAAATGCAATGAGGAAAATGTAAAATTTGCAACGGCAAAAAAATTGCCAAGTGCAATCAAGAAAAAATTTGAAATTGCAAAGTAGCAAAAAGAAAGAGTGTCTGCCTTTTCAGTGAAATGTGAAAAATGCCAAGCAAAATTGTTTGCTTAAAGAAACGCCTTAAATATTGTAGTATAAGGCAAATGAATGCGCCCGAATGTCAGCAGCTTGAAGCCGGACTTATTGCAATGGGGCAGGCAGCGATTCAACAAGATAACAACAACTCTCGGTCTGTCTGTCTGTGTCTGTCTGCCTGTCTCTCAGCGACGTGCGAACGCATTGCTCAAATAATATCAGCCAACAATGGCCAGCTTCGTTGCCGCCTTCCTACCAAATTTGGTATTTTGTTTGTGCGCCCGCCCGACAACGCAACGGAGAAAGTTTTGAATCCACAACACAACAAACAGACGCATGCACGCACGCACACACACACATACATATGTATATGTACACACGAACAACAAAGTGAGTTGCCAAGTGCCGCGCTTTTGTTTGCCAACTTAAAATTTTTATTGAAAATTATTGTGCAGCTATTTTCGGTTATGCGACAGACACGGCAGACACACCTCGAAACTAGAGCTACGCAACAAATCACAAAACGATCAATTGCAAAAAGCGCTTAGGGCCAAGGCAAAATGTTGAAAAATACTACATAAGTATATTTAAAATGTAGACGGCACAGAGAAAAGACTAGAGCTGTATAGTTCTGTATTTGTTCTGACAGCTCTTGTCTTTTCGCTGGCAAAAAGTCTGTTGGAATCGAAATATGCTATCTAACGAAAATATTTAAAATAACAGCAAATTACAGCAAATTTGATTAAGGTAACTACTTTGCAATCAAATTAATTGTCATAATCAACGCCGTTATTGCACGATACTTACAATCTACATAGCTGATGATGTCTAACTGATGGGTCAAAGCAGAGAATCAATGCAACGGCTATTTAAATGCTTTTCCTAAAATGCTCCAGCGTTACCGACTCACATATCAAGTAAAATATGCTGGCATTGATGAAAAAAGAAAATTGTTCGAGCTCTAAGAAAGAGTGCACTTTAATTATTTTTGCATTGAAAATGGACGACAAATATTCATCTCATACTCCACCTATGCATTATAGGCATATGTATTAATATGAATATTTTCCTCCGGCTGTATGTTGCTGAAAATTGTGATTTTAATCACAACTTAAACGCCTGCAATTGTTTTTAAATTGTGCACATTAAGCATTTCGGCATGTTTTGCATGTCAGTGTGTAGGTGTGCGTGTGTGCTTGTGTAGGTGCGTGCATGTCACCAAACGTTTAGCCAACAGCTGAATATGTGCCGCAAATATGAACACCTTCATTTTTAGTGTGTCAAGCGGCACGCAAATGACTTAATTACGAGCGTGTGTGTGTGTGTATGTGTGTGCATACTCGTATGTGTGTCTTTAGCTCTGTCTCTTGCTTCAAATATGGCAGATTAACACGTTTGATAAGCCGCCAGCGCAGCTCGTCCAACGATTTATGCGAAATTTGCACGCCCAGTCGAACTTAAGCTTTCGCGCATGCGCATAGACGTCGCGGCAATTGAGCGGGTGCCTCCTTGCTATGCACGCTTGCAGCGTTTAATTGAATACCTGCCTCATTTACGTAATATGGGGGAAATGTCATGTGCGGCGTAACAGCGTTACAGGCAGCCAGACAATTGCGACACGCTGTCGTCTGACACGTCTTGTTAAGGCAACTGCGTACTAGTGTAATCCTCATCAGCGTCAGTGGAAAGTGCCGTGCTAATTGAAAACATATTTTTTAATAAAATACATTTCTTAGTAAACAACAAGTACAGAAGCATCAGTCGGGTTTCACCGACAGAGTAATACCCTACACCAAGTAACTGAGTGGGCGGACTACGCCCATTTTTTCGGTTGACGTAGAGGGCCCACACTTTACTTTAAATACGAAATACCATTCCTTTTACCGAGTAATTAAACAATTTAAAGCAATTTTACTGAAAATATTTCGGGGTAGTGGGACTTACTGACCCGTTGTGGGCGTGTCCTACGGCCGATTTTGCTAATCTTGGAACTTGAAGTAGTGGAAGGTTCACTGCGACTGTGTGCCAAATTTGGTCTAAATCGAACAACTCTTTCTTTCTCTCCTGTGCGCACGGACACAAAGACAGACAGACAGACGGACAGACGGACAGACGGACAACCGGAAATCAAAAGAGAAAGTGATTCTGATCATTTCTATATACTTATGTCTATACCTAGGACGGCTCCTTTAATGCGTTACAATTTTCGCCCAAAGTTATTATACCCTTTTACCATAGGTGTAGGGTATAACAAGTAAGGAAGAATCAGTCGGGTTTCACCGACAGAGTAATACCCTACACCAAGTTCCCAAGTGGGGTGATAATCCACAGAAATTGTGGGTGCATTTAATATACCGCCTACATAGTGGGCGGACCACGCCCATTTTTAGCAGACTGCAATATATCCCTAATAAGACTATTTATGCCAAAAGTTGATGCTCTGGAAGGTGTACAACCGAAATGATCGATATATTTAATTTACCGCCCCCATAGTGGGCGGGCCATGCCCATTTTTGGGGAATTAATAGGTATTCTTACCAGTAATGAAGTGACCAAATATGGACTCTCTGGTGTATATCTTACTGAAGTTATGAGGATTTTTAGCTTACCGCCTATATAGTGGGCGGACCACGCCCATTTTTTCGTAGGACATAGAAAACCAAACCCTTAACTTGAATACCAAGTACAGTTCTTTTCCATGAGTAATTAGACAAAATATAGCTATTTAACCGAAATAAATCCGGGGTATTGGGACTTACAGGCCTATAGTGGGCGTGTTCTTCAACCGATTTGGCTAATCTCGGAGCTTGAAGTAGTGGAAGGTTCACTGCGACTGTGTGCCAAATTTGGTATAAATCGGACAACTCCTTCTTTCTCTCCTGTGCGCACGGACACCCAGACAGACAGACAGACGGACAGACGGACAGACGGACAGACGGACAACCGGAAATGAAAAGAGAAAGTGTTTCTGATCATTTCTATATACTTATGTCTATACCTAGGAAGGCTAAATGTTAAAATGGTGTTTAAAGATTTTCCAAAAATATCTTCATGCTTTGTTATGAATTTCCAATTAGTACCTACACATTTAGACCAAGCAATTTTAACTCAAAAATTGAAATCTTTGCATGATATTGAATGACGGACGAGGAATGTGCCGAATTGCTAGCACACAAAATATTTAAGCAATTTTCTTTATGTTAATCATATTTCTATCAAAAATAAATTAGAGAAGCATCAGTCGGTAGTAATCATATATGTATGTAGTATGTCATATACATATGGCAAGCGGATCTTGTGGAAGGCGAAGCATGCTCATTTTTGAAAAAAGAATGGAGTAGCTTGCTCTAGGACAGAACTGCTCTAATGATCGAATTTAAGACGCGTTTGACAATCGATTCTATGAAACAAAACAATTTTCCTTTATGCAAATTTTTGCTCTCATTTGATGCACTTAAAAATGTTTGTTGCTGCTTTATTATAGACTTTGCCTGAGGTCGAAACTCATTTGGGCCATCTCGGCCAGCGAAATTGTCATGTTCGCTCTTTAGTAAAAGATTTGCTGTCGTGTTATTTTGCTGCTTGGCACAGACTCAACAGCAGACCTCCTCTCCCCCTCTCCAACATGTACACAAATAAACTATACAAAAAAAATTTCCACAAAATTAATGAGTTAACCTGCCTGTGCTGACGCATACGAAGGATAGTATTACAAAGACCCTGCACCGCAAGCTCAACACTCAACGGAATTTCCCTTAAAAACACGCAGCCGAAATGTGGCCCCCGCCCCGGATGCTGCCAGAGAAATGTCGAACATGCTCCAAGTGCCCGTGTTGCTGTGTGTGTGCGCCTCTTCACTACACTTTCAATTTCATGCGGCGCTGGCAGTGGAGCTGCTGCCTTGCCAGCCAAAATAAAAGCGGCTATTTTCGTTGCCCACTAAAATTAAATTTTACGCAAAGCAAAGCACTCGAAGGTGCACGGACACACTCCAAGTGATAAATGTGGTGCGTGCGTAGGGATATTTTTTTAAACGAATTTCCCTTTGATTGTGTGAAGCATTCGGCTTAGCGGCATATCGGCATATGGCTACAAAATGAAGCTGAAGTGTGCTCCATTAATGCGGGCAATTCGAGGTGTTAGGCACGTTTGGGTTAGCTGAAGATGAGTGAGCTCTTCCCCATATATACAGGCATATGAGTGCGTGTGAGTGCGAGTGTATGTGAGCTTGACTTGATTTTCTGTTGCAAAGCAATTAGAGTAGCTGCCTTTAATTGCCAAGCAATTAAATTTTTCAATTGATTTATGTTAATTTCAAAGTGCAAGAAACCGTAACCAGAAGCAATTCGAACAGTAAAAACTTTTAAATTCAATTATAAGTCGACGCTTTGCATTGCGTCGCGTGTATGTACATACATACATATGTAATATGCATACGAAAAAAAAGTAATTAAATTGCACAAAAAGTTTCACTGCATTTTAACATTACTAGCAAAAATTTTCGCTTGAGTGGAAATTGCGCACACCTTCAACGCACATGCTCCACTGTCGGCACACTCAACTTTTGCAGGCCACTTTTCGACAGGTTCCGTCATAACTGCACGTCAATTTCACTGTTATGCTGCTTATTTACTTTTTCAAATTTACCGTTTTTATTACATGCACCAAAATGGTATTTTTCTGCGGTGCAATTTTCGGTGCTTTAACCCTTTCGAACCAAATTTTGTTTCCTATAGTTCCATCTTTTCTTGTTCATTTCAAGTTGCCACGCCCCTACAGGCCATAAAGGCATTAACAAGTTTTAAAAATGAAAATCATTTTCGGAAACAAATATTCACTGTTTGTAGAAGAAAATTGCATAATCATTTTGGGGGTTTTTTAAAAATATGATTAGAAACACACTTTCTTAAAACGACTTCAATTTATAGTTTAAGAAAATTCGATAATATTGCAATCACTACAGCGCTTTATTGAAAAAAAATTTTATAATTTTATAAAACTTACATACTTTTTTGATTTAACTTTACAAAACATTAACCTGTTGGTATCTACTTAAATTAAAGACAGAAATGAATCTTTAAGACGATGAACTGATGAAGGTGCTTTCAAGCAACTTCGGCATCGAAAGGGTTAAGTCAGGCTTGATTTTTTCCTTCTGTCATTTAAATTTTTGACCAGTTTCGAATTCGTCTGAAATACGCCTTGTGGTGAAATGACTGAATGACTGTCCGACTGCGACTCGTTTGTGACACATGAACGCGCTCAAATGCACTCGAAAAAAACTTGTTAATTTGTTAATTTAATAGCCGCGCGCATTAGATTCACTTCCAGCTAACAGCTTCAGCTTCAGCTTGAGCGCGTAAGCCAGCTGCTCGAAGCTTCAAGAGCGTAACTGGTTTTCTTAAGTTTGCATTCTAATAAGCATTTATTTCTTTCTCTTTTGCAGGTAATTAACTAAAAGTTGCTTTGGCAATATGGAATACAAATTGCAAATACACACACACACATGCGCGCGGTATACGTAAGTGACTGGCATATGTAGTGGAGCAGCCGCACCCATTTCAAATAATCAAAACGCTTCTGTTTTTCAATTGCTACTTTTTGTGTGCTAATGTTGCCACTTTAGCGCGTCACTGGATTTTTATTGTTGTTGCAATTTTGGCACTCTAATAAAAAACCATTCCAGGTGGCTTGCCTGGAGAGTCTTAACAGAGTTGCGTCTTCCTGTTGCTGTGCCATTTCATTCATTCAATTTTGAATTTACAACCCTTAAGGCTCAGTTAGTGATGACGTATCGTATTTATTCGTATCGCAGACAAAACCTGTTTTACTCGAGCTCTATACTTGCGTTCGCTCTTGACGTATTTATTCGGATCGTAACGCAGAAATTCTAATAGAAATAGGTCTCTCTCAGACATTTACGATACGAATTAATACCATACGTCATCACTAACTGAGCCTCTATTATTGAGGCCGTGATTGAAGAAGTTGCCAAATCACATGCTAAAATCTGGCTAGACCTTGTCGTATACTCATATATTCCTTGTTCCATCGTATCAGTCAGTATCTTACACAAATTCATTTCCATACATTGCACGTCGCTAATGCAAATATTTTGATTAGCATTCAAGGCAGCCCATTCAGATATTCCATGTGATACTCCACTTCCCCACTTTCAAGGCTTGTAGAAGGTCAATGATTTTTATAAATACGAAAATTTGAAAAAATTATTCGTTACTAAATTTTGAATAACAAAAATTTGAAATGGAGTTCCAATATGCAATCAGCTGTAAAATTATCAGTGGTATCAGAGCTGCATACGAGCTTGAATTTTATGAAACAAAACTGGCTAGAAGCATTTTTAATTTTTTTATTTTGGAATATTTTTAATTTAATAAATATTGTCTATGGACTTAATTTTGAAATAGGCGCGATTGTAGTGTAAATTATATATGTATGTATATTTTTCTTAAAAACGAAAGTGTTATTCGACTTTAATTAAATTGCTCATCGCATTAACTTTAGGTATGTTTTAAAGATTAGCTAAGCTAGCTTTATATATAAACATATTATGATCTAAATTTTGATATGAAAAATCCAGCCACAAATGGATTTCTGCTAGAAATGATAAGCCGTAGCTGGACAGCAGGCGGAAACAGGCGCATGCGCTCAGAGCAGAACAAATGTTTGAGGCTGGCTGCAATTGGAAAACAGTTTGAAAAAGGCGACAGACTCAAAGTGAAAACACTTGCAGACGAAGGCAAAACACGCTTGTGTTTAAACGCCAAGCCGCCAGTTGGCCATTGCACAATGCGGCGATGGCGGCGCTTACAAATGCCAGCAGCGGCGAAGGCTTGCGCACTTTTTTTGGAAAATGCTTTCAGCGGCTCGCTTTGGACTCTTCTTCGCTTAAGTACAGGCAATTGTAATAAGTAATTTTTTCTCTTGTTCGCCACATTTTCTTCTTATTGTTTCAATTGTAAGCCGCCGAACGCGGTCCGCGACCGGCTGCCGTTTCAACATATTCCCCCCACCTGCTTGTCACACGCTCTTCTGCGGCTCCGCTTATGCAATAACGATGCGTAATGCAGGCTAATTACGGCGGCTCTTGTTTGCTTCTGCGTTTCTCTTACGGAATTGAATTTAGTTGAATTAGATTTTGAATTTGATTACTTCAAAACGTTTTAAGTGGCTCTTCAAGGGGAAAAAAATGGGAGAGAGAGAGCGCAATATTTTTGTCTCTTTCATAACATAAATTTTTCATATGTCATTACAGTTTTGCATAAAGTTTATGATTTTTCTTCATACTAATATTTTCGTTCATGTGTTCGTCGGCTCATATAATGCCATGCCCATATTTAGGCAGAACATATAATGCATACATTCTTTTTTGGTTAATTTACGCTGCTGTATGAGTATTTTGAATTTTAGCACAGCACTTCCGGCTCTCATGCTTGTGCGCCGCCTTTTTGGCATGTGCGCCAACGAAACTTGCTTCCAATTGCTGCAACAACACTTCACACTCCAGACTCCACACTGAAGTGGTTCATGCCAATTAAGCACACATAATCGCCGATAATTGTAACTAATTGCTAGCAAAGTTTATGCTTTTTGTGTAACTTTTTTGCGCTGCCGCATAACACCACTGACTTCCTTAATAAAGTGTTTCTTTGAGCCTGGTCTTTTCATTTGCAATTAAAGCCACGTTTTTTTATGAGTGCGCATATTTTTGAGCGCCATTATTCTCTCATACTTTGTTTATAAATGCAATATTTAAAAATGTTTAACGATTTTTAAAATTACTTTGTTATAGAAATAAGGCTACTTTTCCTTACAAAAAGCGTAACCGTTTTAAAATGCAATGTTATGCCAAAAAAGAACTTTAAAATTCCGTCATATTAATTCAAATAAAGACACACAGAGATGCCTACAAAATGCCATTATATCGCAACCATCTTTATATGCAGATTTTCATAAAAGAGGGTCAAGCAATTTCTTATTGCGAGAACAATAATTTATGACTAGAGAAAATATATGTAGAAACGACGAAAGTTATTTATATTTTTTTTACAGAAAACTGTTTTGCTTTATTTGAAATTTCAATAAAAAAAGAGAAAAATTTTTTGCACAGAAAATATATAGATGTACTTTAAGAATATTAATTTTTAAATGATTTAAAATTTTATTCGTAGCAAAAGCTCTTTTGAATTGTTCTCTGGGAAAATGCTCATTAAAATAAATTTGTTTGTGTTTAAGAAGATATAGCAATCTAACAAATATAGTTATTTATGCATCTGTAGGCTTATCCAATGCCTTTATATGTATTTTTTTTTATGTCTACATTTAGGTAGGTATACCCGAAGTGCTCCCTTTTCGGCTTCACTGACAGCGAGTCCAGTTCTTGTAATTCTTTGTTTGCCACTTTTTGTTGTAATCCCCAACAAAGTAGACGTGTATTGCAATAGAATATTATAACTTTTTTTAAATCTTTTGCGGTTTCGATCTGCGCTCTTCCGCTCCAACTCGCTTCCAACATACTGCACTGGCTCAAAGTCCACCGACCGCCAAACTGCCACCCCTGCCGATTTTGTGCAAACCAATAGTAAACGTAACAAATCAGGCCTGAAATGAAAACTCTTCAGATGCTTTCTTCAGAAATAAAGTTGGCCTGCTCGATGGCATGGCAGCAATTCTATTTAACTTTAATTGCATTTCACAGCATTGCCATTAGTCATTTTCCAATCTTGCTCGCCAGCACTTATTTGCATGGCAGTGAGCGATAAGCGCGACTGCCACTGCAAAGCAATTAAGATTTTTGATTTGGATTTCAGTTGCAACGAGCTCCCCTTCAACGTCATAATAAATTCACCAAATGCTTTCAATTTATTGTGGCAACTGCATTGCGTGCGCGCTGCTGCATTCGAAGGCGCATGAAAAATGCACAGATACAAATGCACGCTGTGTCTGCCATAGACACGCACACAAGCCTTGCTTCTCTGCCTCCGCTCCCTGCCTGCTTTCCCTCCCTTGCCAGCGCATGTGCAACAATCTGAAAATCAATCAAACTGCAGCCTGAATGAATGCCTCGTATGCGCTGCTGTCATTGCTCAAAATGCCAGTTGATGCTGGCGGATCGCTGCGTCATAGCAAAATAAATAGTTTACTCAATTGCAGTTGCAAACACGAAACCTTAAAAGTATTTTTCCACTGCAACTCAAGCGAGTTCGGCTTTTCCCAACCGCAGCGCCGCAGAAAATGCAAACCATTGATGAAAAAAAATTCCAAGACTGCGGCTGCCTTCGTTGCTCTGCAGGCCCTGCCTTTCTGACCGCCAGCGCGGAGAATCACTGCGGAATGCATAAATACGCATATTAGAAGGCAATACACTCGGCAACTTACACCGCACTCATACAGACGCACAGAGCAATTGCGGTAATAAGAAAATCAACTGTATTAAGATCGTCTATACTCAGTCCCTTTATAAGTGGCATAAGAGCTGCTGGCGGAGCAGCGGGGCGAGAGCGAGCGGCAGCAGGAAAACACATTGAGGCAATTGAAATCGTTTAAGTGCCACTGACGCACAGCCAGAGAAACAGCAGCTCCGCAGCAGAACGTATATAGCGAAATGCTGTGAATGAGAGGAACTGACGGATTGACAGACTGAATGACGTTCGGACTGGACTGCTACTTGCATTAGTTGTCACACTAACAAGCACTGCGACGCGCTGACTATTTACGGACTGCTCGTATGTGAAGAGAACGCTGGCTGGAGTAGGAACCATTTATTTACACTCCAAACTCACAACTCGGACAAACGGGGTCATTCATCTTGCTTAGCACAGCGGCGAACGAGCTGATGCAGTTGCATCAGGAGATGATGAATTCGAATGATAATTTTACAGACGAATAGATAGATATATGAGTAGACGAAGTGACGAACTTCGATACTGAGAGACACATGAATGAATGGTAGGATGAACCAATAGCAAGTGCAGATGCCGGAACCAGCGGACTGTAAGGACAGAAGAATGGATGAAGAGATAGATTGACGAAGCAATTAAATATATGAAAACAAAGATGGATACACTGCCAGACTGATGGACTGACTTGTGAATAAACGATCGAATTACTGAATGAATAAATACAATAGATTGATGAAATCTGAATGAAGAGAACGTCAACTGAAACTGAACAGAACGCATGACGTACTAGTAAATGCACCCATTTGGTGGACAAAGAAATCGATGAATGGATGCAATATTCAGTTAATGGAACAGATAGACAAAAATATTGAAGAACCAATAGAAGGACGGACCGGTATATTGACATTGAGGTCGATAGGCGGACGGACTGTTGAATGAACGAACTGAAAGAATAGGTGCACAAATGAATGAATGGATGCAGACACTCTAAATGAGCCGACTGCTGGATGAACGTACAAATGCAATGGGTAGACGAATAGACTTGCAACTAGACGCAACGCTAAAAAGACGTGCATGGCCCCGAATGGTTTAAAAAAAAGCACTAAAGAAAGGGTGAATGTACATATCTCTAAACGAAGGCACTCCCAAATGCGCGTATCCAACAGATTCTCGAACAGATTCTTGAATGAACGCAACGCTGACTGGACAGACAGATGGTCGGACGTTATACATACATTCTATTGCAGGCAATGCTTTGAAGTACTTATGTACGTGATCACTACGATCGGTTTGTATGGGAACGTCGAAGTGGCGAGTAGTAAAATTGCCACGCTAACAGCTCAGAAATGCAAAACGAATGTGCAAATCGTGCGTGCAGCTGTGAGTTTAAGATACACGCCATTGGAGGGGCAAGAACGCAAAGAAGCTGCCACCGGAGGCAGACACTTACGAGTAACTGCAGCAAAAGAATCTAATGCAAAACAGCCAGCGACTTGATGAGGCTTTGTAATATGAGGCGCAGATACAGTTTCAGCGGAACGATACCGCAGAACCACAACAAAAACTAGTGTTGGAAATTGTGTGTGTGTGGAGTCAAAATGTGATTTGCATGAGAATGGCGGAAAAAGCCGCCGCAAAATGCAGAGGCCAAATAGGGAGAAACTGTAACAGTGCCACAAGATCGTCGTAGCTTAATGCGGCCGCCGCCAGTCTGGCCTCCATATACACGTTGTCAATGTGGCGGCATGAATGCACGGCTGCACGAAACGAACCGCGCGCCAATTGAAGTGAAGCTGCTGGCAAGCGAGACACAAAAACGCTGATTGATGAAAGGAGCGCGCTGAATGAACGGACAGAGGCAGTGGCGCGGAGCCCATGTCGAGCGCCTAATGGACTTCACTTGTAATGCAAAAAGGCATTTAGGCATTAGCTGCGATAAGCAGGAAATACGAAATTGAGGCGTTTTTGATCAAATGAAATGCTGCTGGAAAAAAGCGCCTTAAGCGGATTAGAAAATTGCAAAGTATTTTTGAGGTGCATGACAAAAGGGACGCAGTCGGAGCTTAAGTGTTGGGCAGCACATGGCATGATGAATTATTGGTTTGTCACACAAAACCACTGGGAATTTTAATTTTACGGTATATAATCACTTACCAGAGTTATATATTTTACAATAAGCCGCATAGCAAGACATTTGCTGTTGGCATTTATTTATTTTATTTCAAAATCTCGCCAAAACTAGCCTTTATATGCCAAAAAGATAGAAGGTTTACTTTAGGTATTACTGAAAAATCAACTTTTCTTAGGAACACTTTTTCACGTGTGCTAAGTAAATTAATTAAAAGCTTTGGCTTTGGTTGTTGATTTGGCCCACTGTCAGCTTCGCAGCAAAAGCTGCAATTTGTTTGTACTAGCTTAAAACTTGAGCATGCTGTCAGGCCAAATCCTGCAAGCAGCAAAAAATAAATGACAAAACTATCACACAGAAATTGCCAAACACACACACACGCACACATAAAAGCCACAATAGCAGCTGCTCCGCCAGCGCTTCCATCTCTGCGCCAACAGCGCCACACAAAGAAACAGATAAAGCACAGACCGACGTCAATTCCGCCACAGACTCCGCACAGCACAAAACTTTGGCGTTCACCAACGCCCAGAATCCACCCGCCTGCCTACCTCAACCTCAAGCGACGCCGCAGTCACTCACAGCATTCGCTATTTCGAGATAGAGGGTCTAATGCTCTTGACCGGTTTCGTACATTTCTGTGAAAGGAAACAGCAAGAAAAGGCAGCAGCAAAAAAGAGGCACGGAGAATGGGCCAAAACGGATGGAGATGCTGTTTTTCGGTCGGTCCGTGGATTAGTGCGCGCGTCTAAGCTGTGACCCGCAGCAGAAGTGTTGCGCTGATGGCGGGCGATGATGAAGGAGTTTTGGCACGCGGTCGAGCGCAATGAACGAGCGCGCTGCTGTTGTTTACCGCTAAACGCGGCAACATGCTACTACAGCAATGATGGGGCAAGCGAGTGGCACAAGCTCGTTGGCCTTTGCCCTCATATATTGCATACCTTTAGCATAGCCTTAAAATACACTCAATGAAAATAGGCCAAGGAAAAGAAAAAAAATTTTACTGTATATTGGATAACGAGCATGAGCAACGAATCACAAAAACACCGAACTCAAAAGCGAAATAAAATAACTATTAATAAAATACCCATCTATAAAATCATCTTAGGATTGTGAAAAAGTCAAACCCAAAATTTAAAAAGCCAGTCAATTTGATTGAAATTGAATTGAAATTTTATAAAGTTGGAAAATTGGAAATGCGCTGCAGAAAAATTTTTAAATAAGTTATCATGGTTGTATTTTTTATTAAAATGTATGATAAATTCTGTAAAAAAAAATCTTAAAAATCAAGGGGTTTTAACATTCGAATTCCAAATGTTACGGACTGATATCTCTATGCTTAAATCTATGTAAAATATGTACCCTTTTCTTGTAATTATCAGCAGTTTGATATTGATCAAGTGCAATTCAATCAAATATTTTATTGTAAACATTTTTCAAATTGTTTTCTTGCCAATTATCTTCGAGTGTATGGAAATGGCATTACTTTTGAGCTGCATCGCCGCATATAAGCTGCCTTATAAGTAGCTATGTATATGCAACTGTTTTGTGTGTGTGTGTGAGAGTGAGTGATTGAGCTTAATGTTAGCCTACACGGAAGAAAAAGTGTTCGGAGATTTGTAAATGTGGCACCCACGCATGTGACCGCGCCATTTGCCAAGTTTCAGTTGGCCACGGCCAAGATTCCCTCAAGCGCTCGTGCTCATGCTCATGCGAGCTCGACTGCAGCCGCGCTTAACGCAATTCAATTGTTGATGGATGCATTAACCTTAACTGCCAGCCATCAAGCTTTTAAGCTAACAAGCGCCAAACGAAGCGTTTTCTTTCGTTTGGTTTTTTTTGTGAGTCTTCTTTATTGCTGCTGCGCTGGAAATTGTAAAAATGCTATTGCTTTGTCTATTTGGCAATTCAGCGCATGCAATTTGTTGTTATTGTTGTTGTTGTTGTTTTTGCAAGGTTAAGCTTGCGCAGTCAGCCTCAAGTGGGTGTTTTAGGCCGCGCCACTTGCGAAAAATGCGCCAATTCGAATGCAGTCGTATGCCAGGCAAGGCAAGGTGAGGGGAGGCGAGGCAAGGCGGCCATAAAGATTCAGCACAGCCAAGTCGCTTGCTAACGAGCGCAATCGGCTGCGTTTTTTCTTTCAATTTAAGTGGAGCAAAATTTCGAAATATGCGTTTTTTTGCATGCATTCAAAGTTCGATCGAATTGCCTAAGCGTTTTAAAAGTAATTTTTGTCTGAAAAAAAACTAAGCTAAATTTTTGCGCAAGAAAACAAATGGCAAAGACTCTTAGTGTCTTATGCTAACTCAACCTTACCTTACTCAAACTAGCTTAGTGTATCATAAACTATCTTCTTCTGCTCTTCTTGATGGGTTAGTAACGACCCGGGCTTTATCCAGGCGCCCCTGCGCGCCTTCTCTAGGCGGAAATGCCAAGCGGTCCTATTGTCTCCTCTGCTTGGTCTTTCCATTGCAGGCAAAGCCTCGTCTCCATTCTCCAACTGCCGCCTCAAATATGTGTGTACCTTCTTCGCTGGAGATCCTTCGTCTATACGCGATATGACCCTGCCATTGAACTCAAGTGGCGCTTTTTATAATCTATATACTTAAAGCACTATTGTGGAATTTTTTAGTTTCTCTACTGCAGTCGAAACTTTATTTTGGAACAGTTGATTTAAGCGTTGTAGATGCAGATGTACAGGACTTAACCCCAAAAAGATCAACATCATTGTTGATCAGAAAGCAAAGCAACAGAGAGATCTGGTTCTGCTCGAAAGATACGAAATATCAAGTTGCCTCAAAGACAAATTCGTAAAAGTTAATAATAAAATTAAAAAAACTAGAGGCCTTTAAAGTCGTAGCTCACTTACCGCCTTACTCAGGTGTTGTAATGGCCACCATGGGTAGCGCAAAATTTGAATAGAATACGTTTATTTCAATAGGTATAACATTTTCAATAGTTTTTATAAATCAGTTACCAAAATCTTCGTTTCGACTTGCATTTCCAATTGTCGTACATCATGTCAAACTACAAAACTTGATTTAAGCTTGCCGAGAATTGGCTCATGCCTTTGGCACAGAACTCAAAGTAACTTAATTAAGAGCCGCGCATAAGCCACAAAACAAATCAAATATCAATTAACCCACTTAAGAGCACCACATCCAATTAACTATGCCATAAATTCTGACAGGCCTATTATTCTGGCTGATGAGCGCCGCGGCGTCGCGGAAGTGCAAGTGGTGCTACGGAGCAGTGAGCGTAAAGCATTTCACTCGTGTGTGTGCTTGAACTGCAGGGGGAGCGCTTCACATTGGAAGATGCCAAGTAGACTGGAGTGCCGAATTATGACATTCCACAAGAAAGACTCCATTTCACTTTTTGTTATTGCATATCGTTTGCGCTCTGAATTCGAACAGTGTGACCAAGTGATTTCGAAAGGGAAATGCAAAAATATTTACAGATTCTTGCTGGAGCCGGTCCCAGCGAGCCAGCATACCGTTAGTATTTGCCTGTTGGCACGACGAATGCTCCCCTTTGAGTTTTCTCGCTTATGAGAAATTTTCTGCCAAATAATTTGCCTTTCAAGAATTATTTCTAACGAAGCGGCGCGACGTTGGAGAAATCAGTGGTCGTAACTGTTTATGCACCAGTTCCACCGAAACCGAAACAATGCGGTACTTTTGCTTTTTTACGACGCTTTTACTCGGCGCACTCACTCAAGCGCTCCAACACTGGGCAACATTTTAATTAGTTGACCCTCCCAAGCACATGCCTTCCCCCTCACCCTGGCACGCACTGTTATTAGAGCAGCCCGTGCGCGAATCATCTTTAATGAGTTCTCTTGCCGCGCCAACTTTTCTGCTTCTTCTTCTGCTGAGACTTCCTTTCGCCGATTAGAAAATGAAAAAGTTGCTTTTTGTTCAACGATGTTAGTGAAAAAAATAATAAGCGCACACGAGCAAAATGTTTGTTATTTAAAAACGTGCACACTAATGCGCAACTTGATTGCCGCCCCTTCGCCATTTCTGCCGCGCTGCCGCAAAGTAGACAATGTTGCCGCTGCCAGGCAGTACACTACTTCGTGTAGACAAGCTCTTCTGCCGCTGCTGCTGCTTCCCTTCCTCTTCTGGCACAGTTCGTTAACCCTTCGAAAGTTGCTGGTCAATAATTTCTCATTAATTTGCCCCCCCGACAAGCGGCTAACAACAACAACAAAATCGTTATTGTGCGTGTTATTATTTTGATATGTTCATATTTCATTATTCCATTAGCTTTATATACTACTTCTACTCAATTAATTAGAAACAACAACAACAACGAAACCAACCTTTCGAGCGATGCGCAAAAAAGAGTGACTAGACGGCTTTTCGGAGGTAGAGCACTCTACACAGTTGGCAGAGGTCATATTAGGAACGTATGAACAGTTCCAAAAGTGCTGGCAAGTTGGGTAAATACTACAAGAGTCTGGTGGTCAGCCATGAACTTGTCTAGCAAATTATTTAACGAAAATGTGTTCAAAAATCTAATCAAAAATTTACGACACTTTTCGAATGACTAAATGTAACAAAACGTGAAGCGCATTTCCGTTTTGTTAGTAAAAAAATTTTATTAAATTGTTAAAACCTACTTTCGAAGTAGTTATAATTACTCGATATGCGGATTCTTCTGTATGACTACTAGTTAGAAGTTAGTTTCATTGAGCTAGTTAAAAGCTATTTCTTTATCACAATTCCTTCAGAGTTGTTTGTTAAAAGTTATTTATTTTTACCAATAATTAATTTGTAAAAAGTTACTATACATTTTATGATCGAAAAAGCTGAAAAAATGGCAAAAGCAAAAATATTTAGAAAACTCGTGATTAATTTGATCTATAAGTTAGACTGTAACGGCAGAATATTTCCTTGACTTAAAATACATATCAACTACGAAGCGCCTATATTTGTCGTTAATAACCGATTGCAATATTTCTAGCTTCTTAGCTCTTTTTTTTCTTTTCTGCAATTTTAAGCTGCTTTGAGTTTTGCTTAGTGAAAAAGTTCACTCGTTCTCATCTTTGTTTGTATGCAAATTAATTATAATTTTTTTTGGAATTTAAAATTGTTCGCAAGAAAAGATTTATATGCGAATATGGCTTGTGAGGCTCACAAGTGAACTGCCAAAATGCCCAAAAAAATAACTAAGAGTAGACGAAGCGTAACAGCTTCTACTAATTGGCAGCTCATAAATTCAACTCCATTTGGGATGCCTTCATTCAGTGTTAGAACCTTCCACTTCCACAGACTTCACACTATATCAAGTCGCTGTGTGCTGACAGCTGCCATTGGGATTCCCTTGGAAGCGCCAACGATCGATTCGAGCATGGCTAATTGAAAATATGCATCTCAAAAATATGGTCAAAAAAGTGGTCTGCAATTTCTGCCCGCCAAACTAGTTAAGCGAAGTGTGTTTGTGTGCTGGTGGTCAAGGTGAAAGTTGTGACATATGTATGGGCATATGCAAGCCTGCTGGCCAACAAAATAGACGCACGCTTGGACGCAGCGTTTCCCCTCGTAACATGTGGAGCTTGTTTATTTTGATAAATTATGCGTTTTTTCTTTGTTTTATGCAGCGTTTGTGAATTTTTATGAGCCTCTATATGAATGTGTGTGTGTGTGTGTATGTGCCTTGCAATGTTGTTGCACAGTTCATCATTAAAATACATATTTGTTAATTAACGCACGTACAAACTCACTCACACACTCTCAAAAACACTCAAATATATTTTATGAATTTTCACAGAAAATTTGAATTTTTAAATTCCAGTAAAATATGGCGAAGGAAAGCCATTGGCCATTTGCGAATAGTGAGTAGAAAGTTTTCGCTTTCGATTGTAAACAAAATCCAGTTTGAGATGGTTTTTTGTTTTTTGCCAAAGATTTGCTATAATTTTCATTGGCTTGTTGTGAAAACTGAATGAAAAGTTTACTTTGTAATTGTAGTAGCTACTTACTTAGTAGTAGTTTGCTATAAAGCTTTAGTTTTTTCTTTCTCGCTGCATGCAAAGCACTTGTTGGTTTAGAAGGTATCATAGGTAAGTGGGTGGTGGAAAACCAACACTAGTCTGACATTAGTTTTTCTGAGTCAGCAAGAAGGGGCATTCGCTCAAGAAAAATGCCCAAAATATTTAGGTTTTCTTTACTGTAGAGCTGATTTGTAAAAATTTATAAAGGCTTCGAATATAGCCTAAGTCAGCTGCTTTAGCTTTTGTTTTAAAGATATCGCACTCATTAAATAACACAGTGCTACAAAATCGTGTCAACTTTTGTATATAATTTTTATAATTAATTCAAACTCATGCAGAAAATTCGCAAATACATCATTATAATTTGGATTATAATAATAATAATAATTGACTGGCACAACAGCCCGTGTGGGCTTAGGCCTAGCTTTCTCGCATTAACTGGTGTGTGCTTGTTATATTTTTGCACAAATTAACGGGACCTACTTTACCGAATCCGAACGGGTTTGAGAAGCTTTACATGGCAAGATAATTTGGATTATAGTATCATTTAATTCGTTTAATATGTTAGTGCGATTATGTAAGTATATCATAGCTTGACTTCAAGTTTGAGATATTGGCTTAACCTTACAAAATAATCCTATATCAGCCAATTTAAATGAGCAATGAAGTGCTCGCTGTAATCGCTGTCAAGCTGAAACTCAAATTTTGTTTAACCCTAAAGATTTTACTAAACGAAAACTAACGGCAAATTGAACTTAATCGATTGCTAATGACTAACTTTTATGCTTGTTTTATTTGCATTGAGTTTTGAAAGCAAAACAAGATAGTTGCAATTTTAACGGTGTGTCAACCTTGTTACTACCACTTTATAACGTTTTTCGTTTATGGTAATGTCAGCTTTGATCTTGGCGCTTTATAACGTTAATATTCGACTTGCAACCAATTCAGCTTTGAAGCCGTTCGATTTGTGTAGGTGTAGGTAAGGCATTATACTTAAATAATATTTAATGCTAATTTAATTGAAAATGTGCTCTGCTGTCAAAGTCAGTGGCAATCAAAGAAGAAGCAGAAGCGTAGAGTAGAGAAGGAAGTATGACAGCGCGCATTTAAATTGCCAGCTGAGTGCAATATTTGGCAATGTTTTGCTTGTTAGTCCGCACTGTGTTCATGTGTGTGTGTGTAAAGAGACTACTGTACACTGTTCCACTGCTGAAGATTGCAAACAACTGTCAAGTCATTGAACGCTTCATTTTGACAGTTTTCTGCTGCAAACGTCATCAGCAACGCATCGACAAATGCCATGAACGCACTGCAGCAAACAGAAGTTTCAAGAACACACTCGCCTCCACCAACACTCATGCATATATACAAGTGTGTATGCCATACCCACACACACACACACACACACACTTGCAATAGCATATAAAAGATACAAGCAAACTTTTCTGCTCCAATGAAGCGTTCGATTGACAGTTTTTCTGCTGTGGCTGAGCAAAGCAACGGAGACAGAGAGAGCGAGCAGCAATGACAGCAGCAGCAACAGTTGCAGATAAAACTGCAATTTCTTAGCATTTAACAGAAATGTCATTTATTTTCTTGGTCTGTCGGTTCTGTTTGCACGCGCTGGCAAACCCGTTCCCGAGTGAATCCAAAAAAAAAGAAAAAAGAAATGCAAGCATAATTTACGACACTCAACAAATGCGGCGGCAGCCATAAGAACTTTCTGTGTGCGGGGGGAGGAAGGGTAGAGCGCCGCTGTTTTAATAAAAATGTTATACGTTACACTTGGCATATTCATTGATATTGATGCAGTAGCATCAGAATATTTCTTCCATACACAATTATTCTCATTTAGATGCGAGCACATGTCATCTGGCTAGCGAATGTGTTCATATTTGGTGCGAAATTTCACTTTCGACGGGCTCTAGAAAAGCGATGACCATTCTCTCTTTTATTATCGAAACATAGTTTCCTTTGGAGCATATCGGCTCAGTTGGCAGCATTCAATTCTTTAATGGTGAAATTAATTTCTTCGCCTTTTTTACGAGCATTGCTAATCTTTTGAAGTATCGAAATTGCAAAGAATTTATTGGCATTCTGTTTATAGCAACGCTCTCTGTTCCCTGTTTACCAACTCTATTGGTGGCTAACAATTTCAATGGGAATAGCTGCATTGCGCAGCCGTGGCAGCCATTAAAGACGCTGCACAAACAAGTCATGACACACTTTTCCTGCAGTTTGGCAGATAAACTTGCGTCACACACACACACACACACACGGCTGTATTAACACTGTTTGTCGAAATTTATGAGCAACCCATAAACTGGGAATCGGCGCTGATTTGCTGCTGCAACATGCGGCATGTTGCATGCGCCATTCAAGTGCGCCGTCGCAGCGGCAAAAGCCGTTTGCGCCGTTAGTTTGGCCTCTTTCGAGCAGACGTTTGTGATTCTGCTGTTGCCCGTTCCTGCTGCTATTTCTGTGACTGGTTCCTGCTCGCTGCCTTCTCGATAAATAGCGCAGTAGTTCAAGCGGCGCACGGCGGCTAAAATGGCAACTAAAGTAGGTACGTATATGAAAACTGGTTGCGAGCTGCTCGTTAGTCGATGTCAAAGTCCTTTGCTCTTCCTGCTCCCTGCTTCCAATGCAGCAGTCTGCCAAATGTTGGCGGTTTTATTCGTTCTTAGCCTACATCTAATTTTTTGTTGCCTCAATCGATGCTGAGGGGCATTCGCATTCAAGCTGTGCCAATTCATATGCGCCGTCTGGCATGCAACATTCGAGTTCTAGTTGAGTGTCGTGTCGGGGCGGGAGGAGGCAATTCATTTTGTGGCGGCAACATTTGCAATTGTGCTAAAAATGTTGCCGCTCGCGGTCTCGCGCAACTGCGCTCTAACCCAGCGACTTGCCGCATGCTAGTATGTATGTGTGTGTGTGTATGTGCGTGCGCATAATTCGTGCCGTTGCGCTGCAATTCTCGCGATTATTCCAAGTCACAACATTTGACTTGGCGCATCAGCTTTGAGTCGCGTTTCAAAAGTGGCAACAACGGTTTCAGCCGCTGTGCCGTTGGCTGGAACTCGTTTTTCCAGTGATGACCTTCGCTCGTCTATTCTTTGTCTTTGTCTTCGTTTAGTTTTATTGCTTTTATGATTTTTATACGAAATATTTTTTCCGCTTTTTTTATTGTTCGCTACAATCCAAAAATCCACACGCATTTAAAGTAATTTGAGTTTTTTTCATGAATTGCATGCAAGTTCTTTTACTTTGTTGTTGTTTCGTAATCTAGCCTGAAGTGGTTCTGTCTCGTGTCTTGGCGCCTTCGTTCAGCAGCAAAAGTGTTCGCAGGCATCTGTTTTTGTGCTCTGTAGCTAAGTGACTCGCTTGCTATATGCTGTAGTTCAAAGCGTTTTACAAGCGCTTTTTCTACGAAATGTAAAAATTTTGAAAAAATTCCACAAATCTTTTGCACCAGGCCTAGAGCAGTGTGCCATGCAAAGGCATGGTCAATATTACTACACATTTTAGTGGGAAATTTTTTTTTTCACACACAAATGAAAAACAAATGAAAAACAAATTCTGCTGAACTGACATGAATATGCTAATCTTTTACTATATTAAAAAAAACAAAGCGTAAAGTCATTCAAACCAAATTAGGTCTTCTATGAGAACACGCAGAAAAATGTTTTTGTTGCTTTAATAAAAATTGTCTGTAAGAAAAATACGAACGCATCCATATCTGGTCTTTAAAAATATGACAAATTTTGTCGTAAGAAATATGGAAACTTTATGGAAACAACAGGAACAAATTTTAGCTGGAAAAGACATATTTAAGAATATAAAAGAATACTTGAAACACTCTTCCCAATCTTATTTCCTTAGAGAGCACATTTTTTAGAAAAGTATTTCAATATGAATTGCCTATAGCTTGAAATTCTGCAAGAACTGTCAAAAGAAAGCAGCACACTTATAAATTTTATAATCTTAAATATGTCTAAACCATATACAAAGTAGGCTTAGGAAAGGTATAAAAGAAATGCATTACATTTATTATTATTAGAAGAAAAAAACTTTAACATTTTAAATTGAATGTAGAAAGTAGCTTAACCCTAGTTCGGCTGCAGAGTAACCCCAGTGACTATTTAAATCTATTCCATTTACACTCAATACAGTTAAATCTGCTATAACGTGGTTGATTCGCACCGCGTAGTATGAAAACTGCTTTGTAGAAAACTCAGAGTTAGTAAAAAAACAGATCAGAATTGTCACCACGTTTCATAAAGACTCATGTAATAAAACTATAAACTTTGAAATTGTTTCCGATAATTTATTCGATATCAATGCTTTTAACATACACCATCAGCAGCACTCAGATACCATAAAAAATGTTAAAAATTAACTTATTCAGCTGAATCAGATTTAAGAAAAACTCAAGCTTAAGTTCTTTCGTTGATAAGGTTCAACGATTTCTTACAAAACTCTTCAGCCGAAAATTTTAAATCAATGAAAAAACAAAGAGAAATCTTATTGCAACATAAATAAAAAATGCTTGTAGCCACAGTTCCTCAGCGGAGGTCAAGAATTGAGCAACTCGCGTGACAGCAAATTTGCCTTGAGGATCTTTGGCCATGTCGCAATATTGAACTGGATGACCGCTGAATTTATGCCTCAGTGCAAATACAATCGACCCGGATTCGAAGCACGTATTGCCGCTTTTATTTATTGCCAAAAAAGGTTGCTCAACTGAGAACGCGTGTCGTTTTTTTGCCAAATTTTAGGAAGCAAAAAACTCGAATAACTACAACAAAACTACTACACTAAAATTGAAAGAGCTAATTGTACATTTTAGCAGTCGAAATTGCGACACTTACATTTCGGCTGAGATTTGCAGAATACGCCGGTGGCTCAACTTTAATTTTTGTGGCTCTTTTTGTTTTCTCGTCTTTGCTTTTTGGCTCTACTATTTTTGTCAAAGTTGAGCACTGCCACAATTTATGGTCTGTTTACGGTTTCGAGTTGCGTCGAGTTGTGGCGTAAACTGTAAACGGAGCTTAGCAGAGCTGCCAACTTGAAATGAAGTTCATTAACCCATTGCAGGCAGCCTAATTTGTCATGTTTGGCATAAAGAGTGCAAATATGCCACTTTAAGGCAGCAAAGTGTTAAGCAACGTTGGCTGCAAAAATTTCCAATTACACATTTCAAGGCGCACTCGTGTCATTTTATTGCTGTGACTAAAGTGCACTAAAATAAAGCGCAGGAAAAGGAAAAAAAAATAGAATTATGCCAGTTAATAGCTTTGACCACAATACGCCAATTGTAATGAAGTGGCACACTTGCAGCTGCGCAGCTGCAAAAAGCGCACTCAATTATGCCACTTCGAATCAAGGTTAAACTGGCGGTCCTTCTTGTTGGCATGTTAGAGCGGGGAGTGGCATTAAAAAACCTGCCAACGTATAAAAATAACATTCCATGTTAAATGCAAACAGACCGCCGAACTAAATCGTAACAACAGCAACAACAGAATTGCGCCGTTAAGACAAGAATTCACAGAGTACAGTAGATATTGCATGTAGGCAAATAATATGTAGGAAAAAATTTCATAAAATTTTATATACACTGGGTTAACTTATGCCTAAGTGTCTAAAGTCTAAGCTACACATTGAAAAATGTATAACATTGATTTCTGCTTGTAAGAATAAAAATTATATAGGAAAGTTTTAGTTATTTTCTGAAGGTGTAGTTAAAGAAAATCCATTATTTTTCCTATAGGTGGCTTTAGTAATCTGTATCTAGCGTTGTGTAGCTGTGATCGGGCAACGCTTGATGGCCGTAGATTACGTCAAAAACTCAGTTGCTTGACTCAGTTTTGTTTGAGCTGATGAAAACAAAGCCTAGAGAAAATTTGCCATATTTTACAGATTTTCTTTGATAAAGGCGTAGTAGTGTTTATGGTCCTGATTCCGTTCCGGTAATTTTGATGTCAAAGAAGCACCGCGCTCTGGAAGGCCAATTGTCGAAAATGTCGATAAAATCATGGAAAGAGTCCGACAGTCATGTAAGCACTGCTTCGATTGCACAGCACGACCTAAATCGTATAATTCTAACTATGCTAAATAAGGCCTTCAACTTGATGCTACAGTAATGGATTTCTTTTTACTACACCAATACAGGAAAAACTCTTGTAAAGGAAATAAATGCTTCGAATATTCGATGAATTCCCACTGTATCTACATGCTAAAATAGAAAATATTAAATTATTGGAAAATCTTATTTGAGCAAACTGTAATAAAAAAGCACATATGAGAAAATCTCGCCCATAAGACTATATAGGATCTCCAATATTTTCTTCAACTAGCTTCAGTTCGCATAGGCTTATCTTACTTATAACACTATATAGCAACTCCACTTCATCAAAATAACTTCGTTTCCAATACGAAAAATAGCTGAAAATTAATAAAGACTTGGAATTTCTTTACTTCTGCAAATGCAATAGCTACAGTAGTGGCAACAACGAATGCACCACAATGCCAGTTCCTTTTGGTAAGAAATCATTTTCACATTAGCGCGCCATAGCTGGGAGCTAGAACTCACGAGCATACTCACGGTTCTAAAGCGAACAACGGGCGACATTAGATACACTTATAATAATGCAAATAATGCGTAATCGCTTCAGAACTGCAGGTGATTGCCGGATTGGTTCGATTGCCTGCTGTTGCTGTTATTTGATTGGCAATCAAGCCGGTCCATAAGTGAGCACACCTTCCATGCCTTTCAGCTCGCAGTTCTAGCTCTGTGCCAGTCTGCACTTGCTGGCGCTTAATTGCAGCTGATTGCTGTTTACCATATTTGCCTTTGTGCTTGCATTCACATTTGAGCTACAGGCCGTGCTAAAAGCCTCGGCGATACCAAATTAATTGTCTACGTTGAATACCGTTACTCCGCGCAGACAAACGCCATAATTTATGCTTGTTTATAATTGCCTTATCTGCTGGCTATGAGCATTCGATTCCATCGAGCACTCACCAGCTAACCGTAGTGTGAAGCCGGCTTTCACTTTGTGCTGTGACGTAGCACTAGAATCGTGCAGAGACACGGCAAGATAGAACTTAAAGATAAATTGTATAAGAGCAAAAATAGTTTCAAGAAGGAAGTGGCGCAGGCAATTTATTTGCGAAGGTATTTTGATATTTGCTGTTGTTGTTGCGAATCGATTTTTCCATAAAATAATGTTAATTGAAAAGTTGGTCAACTGTTTGTTAGCAAGTCTATTTGCTCTACTGTCAAGTGGCATGAGTATGTTAATACATTAGTGAAGATCAGCTAATTAATTTGTTCGAGAGACATTTTCTGTATACATTTTTAGTTACATTATATTTAGGTAAGCGTTTGAGAGCTAATTTATAAAAATGTAGTAACAAAAATGTATGCAAATTTTCAAAGCTGTTCAGCCTAAGGCATTATTCGACACTTTCTAAAATATATACATAAAATGTAAAGAAAGAAAAATTGGAAGATCTTTTGGATTTTTTGGAATTTTGAAAAAATTCAAATTTTTGCCTGGGACTATTTTGCACATAAATTTTCTTACTAATTTCTCTTGGTAGCTCGAAATAGCTTGTAGTATATAACACTATCATTAAAAGCCGACTAAAACTATCTTACTTGCTAACTCTCAATAGAATGCCCTAGAGTTGCTTCAAACTTTCGCTTACGTTGAAAAGAATCGGCTTGTAACTTTTCGAAAGTAAAAGTTTGCAATTACATGCAAGCCCCAAACATATTTGAATATAATTATAATTTTTCCCTCTTTCTCTCTCCTTTCAGCTTGCAGCAATTACGAACTACACTTTTAAAGGTAAGCTGTCGCAAAAATAAACGCTATTGGAAAAACAAAAAGATGAATTTCCAAAATGGCCAACAGCAGCAAATTTATTCACTTGCACTTTTGCAATTTAATTGTCGGATTGATTGGCCTGTTTGCACACAAGTGCTTATTGCCAGTTGCACAATGCAGTGCATGACCAAGACAGGTCGACATGTGTGAGTGCATGCGCATTGTTGTGTGTACGTGTGCACACATACAAATCTATCAGATTTCCCAATAATTTGTTATGAGTTGGCCATGTGAGGCGTATGAGTAATACAGCTGTAATACAGCTGTAATGCAGCTGATAAACTGAGCTCACAGTTGCCAATAGCTTGTATGCAACAACAACAACAATAACAACAACAACAACAAACAATAATAATAATAAAAACAGCAAAAGTGAATCAAGGGTTTCGTACTAGATCAAAGCTAACTGCTGTCAATAAAGAAAATTTTGCTAATGCTGTGCTTTTTTTGGTTCTACAAATTAAATTTTGAAAAAATGGCAATTTTGAAATCAAGTCAACAATTTCAATAACGATAGCAACGGAATTTTGAAATTACGCCCACTGCTTATATGAGTGCGGCATCAATTTGTTTGTATGTTTGTGTATCTGTTGCCTACAAGCAGGAAGCATAATTCTCACAGAAGCGTACGAACAACGAGCTGCAAATTGAAATATGCAAATGTGAAGCGAGTATTTGCAAATATGCTGATGCATACTCGCCAAGCCACTATGGCATGGTCTACCATGGCGAACAATTGCATTAAAACAACAACAACAACAACGACAATCAAGTGCTCCATTGTTGCGCAAGCCGATGAGGCTTGGCTTGGCCTGGCATGTTGGCGTAGCCGAAGGCGAAAATGCCACAGAGCAGCACGAAATTCCATTGCTAATTTAGTGGTAATCAGCATGTAACGCAGCTTCCTGCCCTGCAGCCAACAACACAGCTGCCCACATCGCGAAGCACATGCCAGAAGCGTTGCAACTTGCAACTGCTTTTGCATTTTTTAAGATGAGCAGCGCTGCTACCATTTTCGAGTCTTTAATTTTTTTGTTTACTTCGGCTTTGTCAAGACTTTTTCACTTTTTTATTAGGATTGCGCTGCTTTGTTGATGAAATAACAATAGCCTACAAGCTTGCGTTTTTTTCGCTTTAAGATTTTTCGGTAGTTTTACATAGCAAAAAAGTTCCTTACTCACTTTAAATATCTTTCCATTTCAGCAAAATAAATACTCAAAATTTTTTGTCTTTCTTCAAACTATTTTGCTCATCTTAAAATACCAACTTAACAGCGTTCTTTCTACCGTTATGCTATTAACTGAACACACTAATTAAATTTTTTCAACAGAAATCATAAAAAATTCAAAAATTTTAAGCTAATTGGAATCCATGTTGAAAAAATCCAAATATTTTGCACGCTTTTTATCAAAAAACTGCTTTAATAATTTGCATCCGTTGCAAATAAAATCTAACAGCGGCAGCTCAGAGAAATAGTTTAATGATTTGCCATCAATAAAAATACTATGACACTCTTTAAGAAAATTATTTCCAAAATGCATTCCTTCGAGCTAGATAAAAATGCCTGCAATTTTGCTGTTGGCCAGTGTAATTTATTTCAAAAGCACAATAAAAGCGCACAAATTTCGACCGCAATAAGTTGCATCTCAAAGAAAATTACATACAAACAAAACAACAACAATAACAGAAAACTTTCCTTTTCACTTTTATACAAGCAGACAATAAATTTCGAGATCGTATCACGGCTTGGCATTCAAAGTTGCGCTGCATCCCGTTTTTGGGGCCTTCCAAGTGGCACTGAAGACGTTGCAGATTCGTCTTGTGTGTGAGTGTGTGTGTGCATTGTTACATAAAAGCGTGAGCGAGTGAGTAGCGCATCTTTCCACGCTGCTGGCAGCTGCGCATTGCGGCAACGTTGCCACACTTTAAGTCGACATTTGCATGACAAGCGAAAACGGAGTAGCTGCATACAGAAGGCAGAGCACAGCAGCAACAATAACAATAACAATAATAACAACTTTTAACTGTTTTGACTTTGGAGAGGGAGAAGCAGGGGAAGGAGGCGTAGTAGATGCGCCACGAAATGCGTTGCATTGAAATCTCGTGCATTCAATGGAGGATTTGGGCGACCAAAAGAGCATTAAATGAGAATGCAAATGGCAAAAGCTAAATGAATGCATACTTGCCACATGCCACAAGCATGTAAGCAGTGGCTGTCTCACTCTCATTCAGCGACTGCACTTTCACTGTTGTAAATCTGCTGCAATGTTGTTGATTTGGTTTTTCTTGCTGCTGTTTATGTTGTTGTTGTTGTTGTTGTTGTAAGCATGCCTGCAGTTTTGCTGCAGTTATGCCATGCAATGTGGGTCAGAATGGAATAGTGAACTCACGCACTCGCGACTTAATTCAATTTACGATCATTACAACACGTTTCCGCATTTTTTTTCCTTGTCTGGAAATGGAAAAGTCTGATTTCGTGCGAAAATACGTAAGCGTGTATATGAACAGAGGCCGGGTACTCGAGTGGAAGCCAACAAACTTCAAAACTTTTAATTATCACTTTCGGTTCCATAATATTTTTCTACCGAATACTGTAGAATCTTCTTGCAGATGGGAGCTAGTCCCCTAGCCACCGCGACCTGAAAGTCCTATTGTGATAGTTCCCCATCTACTTACAGATCCTAATAGATGCAAAGCTTCAAGGTGTTGGATATTAGACATGCTATAGCTCTGCGAAACTCAGATTCTCGCTCTTGAACACAATTTCCAAAAAAAAAGATTTAGAAATGTTATGATTGTTGTTATTGTATTGGCACAGGAAGCCTTCCAAACAATTTTCATAGGAAATCGATTATTAAAGACTACTAAGCAATGTTATTTCTTTTTGTGAGCCAGCAACAATGCAAACGAGGCTTCGAAAGAAAATCAGATTCGAACTCTTTCCCAAGGAAAAAACAAAGCCTGCAAATTTCTGGCTCAGGATATAAATCTTCTCTTTGCAGAAAATATGAAGAAAGCTTCTGATTGTTTCCAATATAGCAAAAGTTAGTTATAGTCTGTAGTGTATTGCAATAGATTTTTGAGCTATAAATACAATTTTATTATTTTCTTTAAACGCTGGAATTTGATCTAAGTTTTTTTCAAATGTAGTCTTCGGCTTGATAAAGCTTCTCAACTCGCTCGAATTTGACAATAGCTAAAATTCTAGCTTACATTAATGCTAAAAGAAATTGGTCACACAGGCACACAGGGTAATCGGCATTAGACGATACTCCTACTGCGCAACTATGTGTTTAAAAGCTAATTTGTATGTATGTATGTACAGATATCATGTCATGAAAGAAAAGTAAACGGAATACAAGGTGGTTTCACATCCAATTTTGCATTGCATGAAATTTATTTGAATGCAATTTATTGTGGCTGGATATCACCTTCTTCAGTTCTGTGGCAGCATTTTTTTTTATCGAATATAGAACAATAATAGCGCATTATATTTTGCTTATATCTAAGTATGAACCTGTGATTCGAATTTTTCGATAATCAAAATATGGATCTTCAAACAATTTTTCGGATTATTCCTATTTTTATTTGTTCCTAAAAGCTTCAAACCAGACTTACTTGAAATCTACTGAAAATGAATTCGCTTAGGAAAATTTGAAATGGGTCTTACTTGAAATCAAATTTATAGCGGCACCTTTAAAATGGCAGCTTTAAAGTATTAAAGCATTTTATTAATTGCTTTTTGTTTCTGTTTTAAGTTGTGAATGATTGCTTTGTTGTAATCCGACGGATTATGGCTAAAGTAATTAACGAAACACGCCCTCTTTGTGGAATGTAAAATCACCAATGAAATGTGTCAATAAAAAGAGCTGCAAATATTGGCAAGAAACTTTAAACAAGCGAGGAGTGCCAACTACTTTGAGTCGAATATATGTATGGAAAAAGTTTTCGTCCGCATAAATATTTTACTAAATTTGCCAATATTAACAAGCATACAAAGTTAATGATTTTATTTTAAATTGCATGCCAAACTTTCTCACATTTAAGGTCATTCACATTACAGTTTTGAAAAAAAATGTCTTATATTGTTGACGGGGGGTAAATAAGCGAGGTGTTTTCTCTTTTTTGCTTGCCAAACATGGCCCTCAGACACACACACGCATACATACGCCATTGCAGTTGAGTGTGTGTGTGCATGGTGTTGCTCGCTGGTGACAAATCATGATTGACACCATAAAAATTGCATTAATTTAAGAGCAATGCAAAAATGCAACAAACGCGAATTTGAACGCAAGGCGAATGCGTGAAAGCGTTCGTTGACGAAGTGCGCGCACCTCACCTCTTGTGGCAGCCATGCTATACATGTTTAATCTGAGAGCTCAGTTCGCGCTTGTTATCGTGTCATCAACCACAACAACAGCCACGCATCAGCGTTGTCAGCACTTGACAACATCGCAAATTTCACTACAATTGCTGGTGCAACAACAGCGCGACTCATGCTGTTGCCTCATTTAAATGACATCAAAAAAGTGCATGACAAAAATGCATAATTTCGATATGAAGGCGTGCATTGAACCCTGAAAAGTGATCGACTGCAGTCGAGAGCGAAATTTCAGACTGAAAAAGAAGACACGAGAAATTGCTGGGTAGTGCTTGGATCGGAAGAGGGACGGGGGAGGGGGTGGGCAGGTAGGCCATGCTGTGGCAGTTAGCTGTTGTTGTTGTTTGTGGCAACAATTTCATTACCATTGCCAGTGTCACATAATTGGCAGCAACAACAATAACAACTGAATAACAACAGCAGTAGCAGCAATAGCAACAACATCACAAAAGCAACAGCAACAACAAAAACCGTTGCAACAATTACAACAACTACATGCACAAAATATCAGCAGCAACAACATGCACCGACACATTAAATACAGAAACATAAAAAAAACAACAACAAAGTGAAAGGTGGCAACATTTTTCCAGGCTTCTTCATTTCCATTTTATGGCTGAGGGGGCTGGGAGTGCGAAAACGCCTCAATGGAAACTCTGTGATGTAGGAGGCGCAACAGCAGGCGTTGGAATGATAAGAGGCGGCCAATTGAGCTGTCAGCAGCAATCAGTGACATGCAACTGCTGCTGTTGTCGTTGTTGCTGCTGCTGTTGTTGTTGCTGCTGCTGATAGGCGAAATGCGCGCGAATTGCAGCGGTTCACTTGATTGTATGTAAATATGACCGGCACACGCAGCAACAACGTTCGTCAGCAACAACAATTTCAAGCAACGTGGCAGCATTTGAAGGGGGGTTGTCTGTGTATAGAGCTTCCTTCTAACACTTCTCTATACGCTGTCTCTTTGCTTGTTTTTGACAAATGCATACACAACTTTAACTAGTCTACCATTCTACCTCTGTTGTCCCCCTCCCCCTCGCCACTTCTCCGACGCGACTTGTTAATTTCAAAGTAACAAACTGTCAATTTGATTCAACGCGTCGAAATGCTTACGCTTACAAAAAAAATGAGCGTTTTAAACCAGTGAAAGTTTTCGCGTTTGCCAAGCCATGGCGCACCGCACCGCGCCTCTGCCTTCATTGCCATCGCCATTGTTGTTGCTGCCATGTTGCAATTGTTTGTGCAAAAAATAAAGAAGCAGCACAGTTACACAAGCAAAAAAAATGTGCTGCAATTAAACACTTAAATTGCACTTTGTCATGTGCTTTTTATGCTGCCAGCAACAACAAAAACAACGACAATAACAAAAGTTTATGTTGCCATTTAGCCAGACTGCGTAATCAATTGTTGCAGGGCTTTTGGCGCGGCTTAAAAGGCGCTTGCAATTTATTGATGCCACTTAAAAGTCGCACACCTCAAAAGCTTTACACTGAAAAGAAATTATGTGCAAAACAAGTTCGACTGCCAAAAAACTGTACTAGAAATTGTGAAGCCATCAAAAACTTGGAATACTCAATACCAATAAAAGCAAACTTTAAATTATGAGAAATATTTGTATTTATTTCACGAAGTTGAGCAACAGTTCTTGTAGAAAGGAAAATAACGGTTTTATTTGGAACAACAATAAAACAATGTTACTACTATTTTGAACATCTTTATGTATTTTGTTGTTCAGCGCAAAGCTGCTATTTTACCCGTCTGCCGGAACAGTTGCTCTACTTCGTGAATACCGTTGTAGTGTTGTTGTTGTACACTGCACATTCCGGAATTTTTCTATGTAAACACATTTTTTACATAAGAAAACGTAACAATTCATACGTTATATACTCGCGTTCTCCACGATATTTGATTTAGATTTTTATGATTGGCATTTCTTTGAATGAAAACATTTCTTTAAATGGGAACAATTTAGTAAACACCAAATTACTATGAACGGGCGCTTATAAACCCTCTGAAGAAAACACTTGGTATTAAAATTAGGTTCGGTAAATTCAAATTTTCAAAAATTTCTTGTGAGCAGACTTTTTATATTTAGGATATTTACTAACTTTCTGAAGTTTACTGTTATTAAAGAGTGATGATATGAAATAGCGAAGAACCCAATTTTAATTTAATAGGGGTATACCCGATCCGGAGCGAATGCAAAAGCAAAAGCAAAATTTTGCTTTTAATTTTTATAATCGGGAACGACTGATTGTGAAATCCCTGCAAATGTTTTTGTCAAACAGCTGTTTTATTTGAGTGTTCAAAAAAATGCCACGAAAGAGCGAAAAACAACAATTAAACGACTTCTTAATTGAAAATGCAGCAAATGAAATCATGGGTAAAAATTTATATCACCAATAAGTGCGACTTTTCAAGCTGGCAACTATGCTCATATTTTGCATCAAATATTTTCCACTAAACGCAATGGATTTTGGTATAGGAAAATTGTGACTTTAATGCAAAAGTAAACCAGTGTGTTTTGTTGTTGTGTATGCAAAAGGTGGAAAAATATTTTGCTTTTGCTCTTTTGCAGGACCAATTGCACCTGATACGGAATACCCCTATTATGTTTTATTTTATTATATCGCAGAGTAGCAAAAGTTCCAACCTAAATTTGTCAAAAGTTTTTAAAGTTCAATCGAACTTTTGAACTATAAATCAAAACAAATTTAGGAAACTAGCTGTTACCCGCGGTTTTCACCCCGCGCTCTTATAAAAGTACGTAATGTGAAGAGGTGCTTGCATACGGAACTTCAATACTGCGCGACTTTTAGTTCCAAAGCTATTCGATATCAATGATTTGGTTTGTACGGGTGGTTCCACGCCTCTTATCCAATGCCCGTCCCATTTTCCCAGTTCAAGGATACGGATATGGTGTCAGTTCTTGCCGAGTTTCGTTTATGTATGATGTATAGTTCTAAAGTAATACCCAAGTGTGAAGTTGATTGAAAAGTGCCACGCCCCTGTCCTACGCCCATAAAATTTTACCAGTGGGACGACACATCCAAGAGGCGACTGCATACGAAATTTCAATGCTGCACGACCTTTAGTTCCAAGGCTAATCGAGATCAAAAATTTTGTTTGTATGGGGGGTGCCACGCCCCCTTATTCAGTGCCCCCTTATTTTCTCAGTAGAAGGATATGGATATGTAGTAAGTTCCTACCGAGTTTCATTGATGTGTGATGTGTAGTTCTAAAGTTATACACGAATCTGTAGTTGATAAAATAGTGCCACGCCCCTTATCCTACGCCCATACAATTTTACCAGTGGGACGACACATCCAAGAGGCGACTGCATACGAAATTTCAATGCTGCACGACCTTTAGTTCCAAAGCTAATCGAGATCAAAAATTTTCTTTGTATGGGAGGTGCCACGCCCCCTTATCCAGTGCCCGTCTTATTTTCTCAGTAGAAGGATATGGATATGTAGTAAGTTCTTACCGAGTTTCATTGATGTGTGATGTGTAGTTCTAAAGTTATACACAAATCTGGAGTTGATAAAAAAGTGCCACGCCCCTTATCCTACGCCCATACAATTTTACCAGTGGGACGACACATCCAAGAGGCGACTGCATACGAAATTTCAATGCTGCACGACCTTTAGTTCCAAGACTAATCGAGATCAAAAATTTTGTTTGTATGGGGGGTGCCACGCCCCCTTATCCAGTGCCCCCTTATTTTTTCATTAGAAGGATATGGATATGTAGTAAGTTCCTACCGAGTTTCGTTTATGTATGATGTATAGTTCTAAAGTAATACCCAAATGTGAAGTTGATTGAAAAGTGCCACGCCCCTGTCCTACGCCCATACAATTTTACCAGTGGGACGACACATCCAAGAGGCGACTGCATACGAAATTTCAATGCTGCACGACCTTTAGTTCCAAAGCTAATCGAGATCAAAAATTTTCTTTGTATGGGAGGTGCCACGCCCCCTTATCCAGTGCCCGTCTTATTTTCTCAGTAGAAGGATATGGATATGTAGTAAGTTCTTACCGAGTTTCATTGATGTGTGATGTGTAATTCTAAAGTTATACACAAATCTGGAGTTGATAAAAAAGTGCCACGCCCCTTATCCTACGCCCATAAAATTTTACCAGTGGGACGACACATCCAAGAGGCGACTGCATACGGAATTTCAATGCTACACGACTTTTAGTTCCAAAGCTATTCGATGTAAACAATTTGGTTTGTATGGGCGGTGCCACGCCCTCTTGATGTATCAAAATTTTTTATAGCCTATAACCATCCTTGGAACATCTATAGTCTATGTGCCAAATTTGGTTATGATCGATCAAGCGGTTTGGAACGCAACTCCGAACATACATACATACATACATACATACATACATACATTTTTTGATTTTTATATATATAGATTAGTTTTGAAGTTTCTTGCTTTTGTCAAAAACTTACAACTTACAACAACAACAACGAGCAATTTAGCAACTGTTGCGTGACTTTGCATAAAGTTCAAAATTCACTGAAAGCGCGACTTCGTGTAATTTTTGCTGTAAGCTGCCGCCGCTTCCCTTCGCCTGGCGCGACTTCCCTTTTTCGGCGGCAACTCCATGAATAGCGCCAGACAGCCGCGCAGACACCCGCTGCCGCTGCTGGGTGGCCAATGAACCTCTTCAGCCGCGGCACAATTTGAGGCATGTGCACAACCTTTCCATGCGCTTGCAACATGCGGCAAATTGCTCGTGCAGCGTGCACAAAAACTTGCACTTTTATTAGCAGCAATTGTATGTAAAGCGCAACAAAATACAACAACCATAGCTACAACAACAATAGCAAGGAAAAAAGAAGCGCATGCAGAAAGGGCAAAGTTAAGCTGCCTTAGCTTTTGTTTATGAATTGCTGAGGGATAAAGGCAGCGCCACATGCCACAGCTGCAACAATGGCGTCGCTTTTTGCCACACTTTTTCAGCACGTCTTTCCGCATAAGAAGCGTGAGGAATTAAATCAATTTTGCCGCCAAAGTTGCGCTCTTCGCTTTTCGCCTTTCGCTGCGGCGCGAAAGTGTGAGGCTGTTGCAACGCCGCGGCGGCACAAGCGAAAATAACTGTAATGCGCTTTTTGTGCAGTTGCCATAGTTTTCTAAGCTTTCCGCGTCTGTTGCAACTTGTGGCATAATTAATTTGTAACATTGCTTAAGTCCTGCCTGCAAGGTTTCAAGTTTTGTGGCAACAACTTTTCGCAATGCCTCACATTGTTCGTGTTTGTGTGAGTGTGAGTGTGCAGCGTGACTTTTCCACTGCGATTTACTTGAATTGAGATAAAAATGAAACGAATTCGCGTTCGTGCTGCATTTTTAATACGAGAAAAAAATCGTATTTTAATCAATCTTCAATCAAGGAAGTCACTCTTTGGCTGACAGTGACATTACATAGGAAGTGCTTGAAGTTGTTGGAAGTTTTTTAAGAGCGAACTGCTTTAACATGGCACCTCGATTTGCCTCACTCGAAAATTAGTCCAGTTGATCGAAAGCAGGCAGCGCATGTAATCACAAGCGAAAGGAGCGACTTTGTGAAAGTCCAACCAAAGCACCAATTAAATTGTGGTTCTTACTCCGATCTTATACAATGCATTAAAAAATCAAACATCTAATACCGCAACTAATACCGCAACCAAAAACCAATTCGACTTTTGAAAAAAGAGAGTAACCGAACAAGAAAACAAGTAATGAGTACCGGAATTCAAATTAAATTTACTATCAACATAGTATAGGATGGACCACGCCCATTTTGAGCGAATTTAAAGTATTCTTTCCGGCAATGAAGGCACCAAATTTGAAGAAAATGATTAATACTAGCGGAAGACTTAAAATCTTTTGAGAAATATATTATTGAGCGTTTTTACTATATATGTACATAGCATAAAAAGGCTAAGGATTTAAACCAGAGAGACAAGATTCGATACTGAAAAGACCACCGTGCTCAAATTATAGACTAGGATTATTTTCTGCTAATATAGTTTGAAGCAAAACAAATTTGGAGTGTGAATAAGATGATATGTTTTGACTAAGACATGTTTATTTACTTTAAGCACACACTCAATTTCACTTTTAAAATTTTTTTAAATGTTTTTCCATCTTTCTGTGGAGCTTCAAACTTCGCCGACTATACCAATGACAAAATTTATTTTAGGTAAAATATTTGCTTGTGAAATAAAAGTCAAATATGCGAATAGCGACTTGAAAGCATATCTTAAAGTTGTCTGCATAATTAACGTATGGCAAATTATCAAATATGTATGTTTGTGTGTATGTAAGAGTAGACATTACGCGTAACCTTCTTGGCTGGTTGCAACTTGGCGAGTTCCTCAATTAAATGCGGATGTCAGCTGCGACCGGGCAACGCCGCTGCACGACGTGACGACATGACGACAATATGAGACGCACAGCTTAGTGATGACCTTTAGAACGTGATTGCTCACAGCAGCTACAACAACCACAATCACCTACAACAAAGCAACTACATAAACATGCTGTTGCTGCTCATACAATGAGCTAACAAATGGCGGCGCTGCTGATGAGTGTTTATGCGAGCGCTGCTGCCGCTGCTGCCGCTGCTGCCGCTGCTGCCACGACGGCCGACAATATCTCAGCCAAAGCTCGCCTTAATTGGCAACTTGTTTCTACCAACGATTGTTGTCGCTAGCACACAGACATATGACACACACACACGCACATGTGCACAGCCTCTCATAAGATAACAAGTGGCAAATGGCCAAAAGCCATAAAGCAGCAGTACAAATAAAAGCCAACACAAAAATAGGAACAACAACGACCACAGCAAAATATGCTTTTGACAAATTTGCAAACGCCACAGCACACAGCCCGCTCTTCGCCTATCTTCTACGCTCTCCAACCCCCTTCCCCTCACCAACGCTTTGCAGCAAACAAAGCAACGCCTTTTTTGTGTGTGGCAAGCTGAGCAAAATGGCTGAGAGCTAGGCAAATACCCGAAAAAAATTTGCCCCATTCAGAGTTGCCACAATCATAAACATTTTTTTAGCAAAAGTGAGTTTTCAAAAAATTTTCCATTCGATAAAGGATGTCAAAAGATGACGAAATGCTAAAGGATTTTTCACGTTTTTCTATTGTGTTTTTTTATGGCGGCTTAAAGACGGCGTTTTTGTGCTTCTATTTGTTGTTTTCAAAACAATATATCTTTAAACTTGCTGATTAGCAGCAATTAAAAGCTAAAAGAAGCTGACTTATGAAAATCGTTATATATTTTAAAAGTTTCATGAAGAAGAATATCAAGCATTTATAATTAAAATACATACTTTTGCTGTAGCTATAAAAAGTCGCTTTCTAACATTCAAGAACAGCCTTTTTATTACTCAAGAAATATTTGATTATTTTCGATTGAATCGACACTGGCTTGTAGCAGCGCATAAACATAGGACAGGTTTAACAACGACGAAAGCGGCAGGAAATGCAAAGAAGTGGGCAGCAGGGAGACCTTAGAACGCATCTGACTTGTTTAGGAGCGCCGGTCTTCTCAGGGCTTGAACAGATCGCGGAACTAGGTATCTTCAAGAATTGAAGACATATTTTAAGGAATTTAGGAAAATATTATTTTTACTATGTGGCAACTATGGTTGTATGAGTATGTGCAAATTCGCAGCATTGCTCGTATGAGTCATGTGAGCCACGGCCAGACAATAACAGCAACAGTTGCCGCGCAGCTGTCCAAATTACCAACAGCAGCAATAAAAGAAACCGCAAATTTGCAAATAAATTTTATACGAATTTTATTTGTGACATTTTGCCATTATCTAGATACATATACTATTGAGTTTTATTGCTGCTGCTGTTGCCGCTGGCAACAGGTTTACATTGCCAGTACTTTGCTGTGTGTGTGTGTGTGTTTATAGAGTAGCTTGTAAAGCACGGAGAACTCTGGCAACCACCCCTCAAAGTGCTGCTTCAACTGCAAGCTTGCCAACAACAGTTGCTATGGCAACAACAACAGCAAATTGTAGTCTCCGCTGGCAGTAGTCGATGCAACATGTTGTTTTTCTTGTTGTTGTTTATGCAGTTTTAATGCCATAATGCCGCAATTTTGAAGCTGCCAATTAAATGTCTTTCAAGCCAGGCGCCCACATGTTGCACGCCTGTTCAATCCGCCCGTCCGTCCGTCCCTCTCATGTTGCAACAACAAAATTGCTGCCCCATTTACTGCCGCATCATAATTCGTAAATGACACATGCTCCTTGCTCGTTCGGTAATAATTCCGCACTTCGCTCATAATTGGCAAGTGGCAATCGGGTGTGTGTGTGTTTGTGCAACAAGGCATAAATCAGCCACATGTGCTCTTGACTTTGCTGCTGCTGCTCCTCTTGCAACATGTGCTTCCATCCGCCAAGCTGCTGCGACCCTTGCACTTTGCGTTCGCTGCTTCTCTGCCTCATTTGCGCTTTCTGATGAACTGCAGCAAGCGTTATTAATATTGCATTATTATTGTCAAGAGCCGCCGCAGCCGCCGCCAAGTTGGCGATATTCAATGCAAAGCATGCCACAGCAGCAGCTCAATGGGAAATCTCACAAATTGCAAGCAGAAGTAGAAGCAGCAGCAGATGCTGTTGTTGCTGTTAATGCGCCGCAACCTTGAAACGGCCTCTCCCATGCAACTGCGGCATGCTTTCCAATTGCCTGAGAACCCTGTGAGTGGAATGCGTTGTTGTGCCTATGAAACTGATATATCAGTTGTTTGTGGCATGCCCCGCAGTGCCGCTGAGGCATGGATTTTGCTTTCGATTGTTCGTTGCTCTGTGCTCACAATGAAATCGGCCAGAAAGATAGACATGCAGATGACTGAAGATGCATGCAAGCATGATATGATGATATGGAAACAATATGCAATTGCCTTGAACTTGCTATTTTCTTTCTCAAATCCTCTGGACTGAAATCTTGTTGCTCTTAAATATTCGACAAAATTGAAGGCAGCAATTTTTCTGCGTAAATGCTTGAAGATGTTGTAGGAAAAGACATTTGGGCCATATTTCTCGGCGCTTAAGAAGTTTCGAATAACCTGAATTCAAGTTAATTACTCGATTTAGCAATACTAAAATCTGATGAGCTTAACACTTTTAAATCGATTAAATAAAGAAATGAAAATGAATCATTCTAAGTGTGCAATTTGTGAAATATTTAAAAAAGCTTAAATAGTCATATGGGTGACTCGTCAGACGAGCTAAGGTTAAGCAAAAATTTATTCATTCGAAATGTATGAGATTTGCCATCAGAAACTAATCATGGAATGGAGCATGGAAATTTTTTGTATATAGCGCGTATTGAAAATATGACAAAATTTTGAAATAACGAACAACTTTTTTTCGTATTTCCTTTTAAAAGGAATATTAGGTAGGTAGGTAGGTTAAGAGGTCGTCTCAAGGACATTACTCAGGCCAAAAGGCCCATTGTGTTACCACGTGGCGTTTTCACCTATACACTTCCCATGTATGAGAGCCACTTTGTGGCTCTGGTATATTTGTCGATATGTCCTGGTGGCGTTTTTTCCAAGTCTACCAGATAAAAGGAATATTATTTTAAGTTCTAAAAAATATTTGCCTTTAAGTTTGCAGCATGTTTTATTACAAGAAAAATGCAAAGAACTCCGGGGCAAATGCAGGCAACATGATTGCCCGATTGCAGGCGCCAGTTTTCTGCTGCCACACGACGACCACATTCCGGAATTGATAACCCGCATCAGCGATGCAAAGTGTACATTTGCGATAAAACCATTAATTTGACAGCTGAATATTAGCAGTCGCTGTGCGCTGCTGTGGCATGCCACAAGCCGCATGCCGCTTATGCTGCTGCACACTGCTGCACTGCAAAGTTAAAGCAGAAGCAGAAGAAAAGGAAAAAGAAGGAAGCAGCTCATGCGCCAGCAATTGTTGGCGGCACGTTGTTCGCCCGCCTGCAGCATGTGGCCACTCGGCCACTCGGACGCACTGTGCAATTATGCATTTAAGCATTCCCGTCACATTGCCGCAAAACTGCCACTAAAGAGCTTTAATTACACACACTTCGCCTGTAGCCGCCACTTGGACTGCGGCATGCCATTGTTATCTCTGGGCTGCTTGTTGCTTCATTGTTGTTGCTGATTGTTGTGGCTTGTGGCATATCCGGTGATCAGCCAACAGCAAAGTAAATGCCTTAAATGCGCTTTATATAATTTCAAATTACAGCAATAAAAATATTCAACATAATTTAACTGGCATTTTTCGACTTCCTTGCAGATTGCTGTGACACAGTCCAAAGGCAACGCGAACAACAACAACACACACTTTGGTCGTCGTTTAAGGTGAGTTTGCGTCCATCTGTAATTTTACCATGGCGCCATTTTGTAATTTTACAGCATTTAATTCAAATGGCAATTGCTATGAGAAAAATGAATACTTCAGTCATAAAAAAATTTTGACAAGCCACTGTTGACATTTGACCTTTGCACGTGTGCCGCAGCGCCGCATTTTTGCGGCTTTGAAAAATGGCTACCATCGCTTTGTATAAAAAATCACTGCTAACTGGAAAATTCACAGACTTGCCTCATTGCATTTCCATATTAGATTTGAGTCGTGGCTGCTGCTGCCACTTCCTCTGCTTTTGCGGTAGTGACAGTGTCAGTGCCCAAATGCGGCCACTTTGTTGTTGCCGGCAGTCAATCAGACAGGAAACCAATGCCACTCTGCGCTGGTGTGCATGTGTCCGGGCGCGCCTTGACAGTCGCCGTCGTAACAATGTCAGTGTCACTGCCGCATGTCAGTGTCAATGTCAGCAGCGCCTCAACAACGCCGCCTGTTGGTGACACAGCAGCAGCAGCAATTATGCCAAAAAGTATTAACAACTTTAAGCTGTTGAGCCTTTTATGGCAATTTTCAGCCATATTTTATGAGCGTCTGTGTTTGTTTATGAAACGGTTAATGGCATTAAAAGTTTTTGGTCATCTTTATGTAAGTTTCCACAATTTCCTGTTGATAAGACATGCTAACATTAAGATGTGCATAGAAGGCAGTGATGTGCCGAAAGATGTATGTGTGCGCCATATATAGTTAAAAATCGTCGATCACATGCATAAGTGCCATAAGTGGTATTTCATTGACATTTTTTTTAAAGAACTCCTTTTTCATATATAGATTTTTTTATTAAGTCTACTGCCATGTTTATTCGAAACTTAAAATATTTTGAAATGCTCTAAAACGATTGGACTTAAGGCCTTGATGAACCCAATCTTTACCTAAAACACCGTCCAAGAGTGTAAAGCTTAGTTAAACAGCGTAAGTTTCTGGAACTTACTTACTCTGCTCTGGGTACCGGCGATCTATGGAATAACCGGAAAAGATCTGTCCAACAAATTTGCCAGGTCAAGTTCTTAAGATCATTTTTTGGGACCGCTGCCTGTGCCACGTTTTGAACGTTTAACGTTTTGAGCGTCCATCAATGTTTGGGAAATCTTTCAATACGGTCGTAGATGGAAAAGCTCTGGCTGGTTCTAAAAGAACAAAGCTTTTGCTTCTAACCATCAACAAAAGATAATCCGCCTACCTTAGTTATCTCAGTCGTAAGAACTGCAAACTTCAAGTTGACGTTGTGTCTAGTCATATCTTCTGTGTTAAATAATTGAGTGTGATGCATCTGATCGTAGTTTAAATTTCAAGATCAATTTGACACAAGCGCAGAAATTGACTTAAAGCAAATATATTTTTGCAGAAGGCATAAAAAGGAATAAAAAGTAGGAATGATATATTTTATGCATAATATGTCTGAGTATATTATAAGCTCACTCACTACTGTGTTAAGATAATCACCAACGTGGGTGGGTACTAGCGCCTGGAATGAACCCTTGTTAAGCTACAATATCAAAGTATTTAAAGTATTTGTGATGTTCACAGTATGCAAGAGCATTTTGATTAAACCCAAATCGTAAAGGTGGATAGTTAGTATATCAAATCGTTTTGCCGCCGAAGAGTTTTATATAAAATATGAAAATCAGAAGAAATTTTGCTGTTAAATATTACTCTCTTCTTTAGGAGTATTTAAAAGATCATAAACACAAATCAAAAAGCCAAAGTAATATGTTAAATGTTAAAAGCAAATGTAGCTGCCTTTTTAGTTGTTGCTGTTGTTGTTTTAAGAAGTGACGGCAATTATTGCTAAGAAATATCTAAATGAAATTTAAAAGTTGCACTCAAAACTAAAAAGGCACATAAACATAAATAAGGAAGCAGACATTAACTTAAATGCTCTGCATTACTCAAGCCGTCACACATTCTCCAAACACACACACACACACACTAACACCATAGGGCCGAGCTTTAGGCTACTATGGGGGTCAGCAGGTGGCGGATAGCTGAATGGCCTGCAGATATGTAGGTTAGCTGCGAATATCCAATAAGCAGTCCCCGACCACTAGCGGCAGGAAAGGAGAGCGTAACGGAAAAGGTTACAAAAGCTTGAAGAAATTCTTGTGTCGGGGCGAGTAGACGCCGCCCATTAAATAGGTGTCCCACAAATCCAGAAGCGTTTGACCCATATTGGGCGGCTCCCTGGTCAGCGTCGGTTCCCCATGTTAGGGGCGGCTGTAGACCAGCGCGGGATTGACACGGACCCATCCTGCGCTCAGTAAGATTGAGCCCAGTAAGATCTTACTTATGACGAACTGGAAGAAATGACACGATACTGACCGCCTAGAGCTGACGGTTGCAGTATTCTGCTACCTGAGTATGTAGGAGTGACATCCTGCAGAAATGGCTTCCAGGTTAATGCTGCAACTGCCTCCGTCCCGTTAAAACCTGGCAGGCCCCTGGGCGCGCTCAAAGATCGTCATCGTTAAGTCGATGGTGTAGGTTCGGATGTAACATTCCCGATTAACACCGATCTGGCTCTGAACACAAGACCCCATGAAGGCTTGTGTCAACCCTTGCATGGCCTCCCTGCTTCGCATAGATAACCATGGGATCACGAAGGTGACTACACACTACGATCGGAGATAGCGGCTCTGGGTTGGGACCCAATAGAAACGGATACAACCACACAACTATCATCGGAGGAGGAGCGGATGCTGAAACCTGCTAACACTAGTGGGGCTGATAGCACCGAAACCACAGGAGTTAAAGGCAGTTCTGGCGCTGCCAATATTGACAGTCCCTTCAGGAGAAGTTCTGTCATTGCACATTCGCCACCTTGCCCAACGGTACAAGATGGCACAAAGCGGGAAAAAGTACAAACTCTGCTTAAACCGAGTTATGTACAGGCAAATTCGACGGTCGTAAAGCTCGCAGCGAAGGCAAGAGCAAGATCAGCATCGCCAGCTATTCGTAAAGAACAAGCGGAAGGCGAAGTAGCAATACCAGGGGAAAGACCCCATAATAACGGAGGCGCTCTGAACTGCAAGGTCAATTCTCTAGGCAAGAACATAAAGGACCTCCTAGAGTTCTATGCAGACAAACACAACGTTCACCATGAGATCAAAAGGCTGGGCACACTGATCCAGTTATCCTTCATGGAAATGGCCCAGGAACTGAGTAGCCTGAACCAGAAAGTTAATGAAATGGAGATTCAACGCCGTCCCAGCAATTCGGAAAAGTGCGAGCAGGAGACGCAAACTGAACCAGCAGTGCGCCATGTGACTGAAGTCACAGGGAAACGGAGCAGGGACAAGAGCAGCCCGACGGTTGAGAGAGCACTTGTAGAGGGTACAAGGGACCAGGAAAGTTTTCCACCTCTCCCCAAACCAAAGCGAGCCAAGAAGACCCACACTGGCATGCAGCCGGCAAAAACGGCTCGAGCAAAGGCTATCCCAGGGAACGAGGAGATCCCAAGCACAGCCCCAAAACTGCAGGCGGCAAAACCAGCGGCGGACAGAACAAAACAGGCGGAGTGGACAACGGTACACAAAAAGCAGAGGCCGAAGTCCCAGATCATAAGGCCAAGGGCTGACGCCATAATTATCGCAGCGAAGGGTGAAAACGCATCATATGCTGACATGCTACGAACGGTGAAGTCCAGCGAAGAACTGAAATCCCTAGGGGACGAAGTCAAAACAATTCGCAAGACGATGAAAGGCGAGCTACTCATCGAACTAAAGAGGGCCACGGACACAAGCGTAACGACGTACCAGGCAGCCATAGAAAGCTTACTGAAAGGTGCGGCCTCAGTGCAAGTGAGGACACATATGGTCACAATTCAATGCAGAGGACTAGTCGCGGACGTCACCACCAAGGAAGAAATATGCGACGCGCTTCACCAACAAGCAGGCATCCGGCGCCCGGAAGAGACGGCGATCAAAAGCTTTAGAACAGCATACGGAGGTACACAAGCGGCATACATAAGCCTTCCAGCAGAGGATGCGAAGAAAGCACTGACGCTGAGGCGATTCCGCGTCGGTTGGACCAGCTGCCGGTTAACGGAAGTGGCATCACCAAAACGGTGCTATAGGTGCTGGGGCTACGGCCACATAGCATCAGTCTGCAAGGAGGAAGACAGGACTGGGCTTTGTCGTAAGTGTGGAAAGGCCGAACACATTGCCGCCAACTGTTCAAATAAGGAAAATTGCGCCCTGTGCAAAGGAGCCCACCAAGCCGGCAGCGCAAAATGTCCGCGTTACCTGGAGGCAACAAGAAAGAGGAAAGCATGAGAATCCTGCAGCTGAATCTAAACCACTGCGCGGCTGCACAAGATTTATTATGGCAGACAAAAAAGGAACTTAAGGCGGATATAGCACTTCTGGCAGAGCCATACGCTGCTGTTGACTCGCACAGCTGGTCGGCGGACGAAACAAGAAATGCTGCAATATGGACGATGGGTGACGCAACCCCCCAAAGCAAAATGGTATTGCCGACTCGCGGCTACACGTGGGTTAAACTGGAAGGCATTTACCTCTTCAGCTGCTACGCACCGCCCAGTTGGTCGATAAGCGAATTTGAGGAAATGTTGGAGTCACTCTCTGCGGAAGCGCGGGGTAAACGCCCAATCATCATATGTGGAGACTTCAATGCCTGGTCCAGAACATGGGGCAGCGCTCGCACCAACACAAGGGGCCGAATGTTAGAGGAGAGCTTTGCGAACCTTGACCTGATCCTGCTCAACGAGGCTGGTCGACACACATTCGACAATGGCAGGGGTAGGTCTATAATCGATCTATCCTTCGCGGACTGCGTTACTTGTAGGGGCGTCAAGTGGAGCGTCAGTGATGCCTACACCCACAGCGACCACAATGCCATCGTGATGAAAGTGGAGAAACCAGCGGCGCAGCACCCACGTGTTCGAAAGGCCCAACATAGAGGGTGGCGTAAAAAGGCGTTCGACGAAGAGGCATTTCACGTCATCTGGAACGAGTTGACCACACTCGGCGACTCAGCAGCCAGCAAGGCTACGCAGGTGGCAAAGAAAATCGGAGAAGCATGCGACGCCGCAATGCCGAGGCGCTCTACTACAACCACCAGAAGGCCTGCATATTGGTGGACGGATGAAATCGCGGAGCTGAGGATAAAATGCCACCAGTCGCGTAGAAAGGCCCAGAGAGCCCGCGGCAAACCTGATTTTAAGGAGTTCCAGAGCAGACATAAAACATGCAGAGCAGCGTTCAAATCGGCGATCATCATCAGCAAAAGACGGTGCTTTCAGGAGTTCCGTGACAGCGTGGACGTAGACCCGTGGGGCCAGGCGTACCGAACGATGATGAATAAGGTTAAGGGACCGAGAGCACCACAGCCAACATGCCCGATCCTAATGGAGAAGGTGGTGATAACGCTCTTTCCCCCACAGGGAGGGCTGGACGACATGGAAACCGGAGCCTCAGAAGTAATGGGGGCCACAGTCACAGCAGAGGAGGTCCTAACAACACTTGCGCGCATCAGCGACAACAAAGCGCCGGGCCTGGACGGAGTACCAAACGTGGCATTCAAAGCGGCACTTAAAGCGAGACCTGACATATTCGCTGAGCTATACGATGCCTGCATAAAGGAGGGAGTCTTTCCGAATGATTGGAAGCGACAGCGGCTGGTGCTGTTGTTAAAACCAGGGAAACCTCCGGAGCAGCCATCGTCATACAGGCCACTATGCATGCTGGACACAATCGGCAAGGTGCTGGAGCGTATCATATGCGACCGCCTGCAGGAGCACTTGGAAAGGCCAGGAGGACTCTCACACCATCAGTTCGGGTTCCGAAAGGCAAGATCCACGGTAGACGCGATCCACACCGTTATGGACATTGCACGCGAAGCAACAAGTGGCAAAAGGTGGAAAGGCGGCACCAAAAAGTATTGCGCAATTATCACGCTGGACATAAAAAACGCCTTTAATTCAGCAAATTGGACGCAGATCATGAGGGCCCTCGAACAGTTTGGTGTGCCAGCTTATCTACGGCGAATTATAGGCAGCTATTTCAACAGCCGGGTGTTAATATACGATACCGAAACCGGACCAAAGGAGTATCATGTAACGGGCGGCGTACCACAAGGCTCGGTGCTCGGACCAACGCTTTGGAATGCCATGTACGACGGCGTGCTCAAACTGGACCTGCCAATGGGCACGACATTGGTAGGATACGCAGATGACATCGCGCTTGTAGCAGTTGGAAAACACCTGGAAGAGCTGCACCTGACGTGCAATGACGCAATCACCAGGGTGTGCCGATGGTTGAATCGGGTGAAATTGGAGCTGGCGGCCCAAAAGACCGAGATCGTGCTTATAAGCACCAGAAAGAAACGAGAGGAGATAGCGGTGAACGTCGGAGGACACCTCATCACATCTAAGCCACACATTCGGTACCTCGGGGTGCTCATCGATAGCAGGATGACCTTTAAGGATCATTTAGCTGCAGTCAGCGCAAAGGCGGCCAAGGTCAACGGCGCACTAATGCGTATTCTACCGAACATAGGAGGAGCAAGCGAAGGCAAACGGAAACTTCTGTCCACCGTTGTCAACTCAATACTGCTTTACGCAGCACCAATTTGGGCAGGAGCGAAGAAATCGCACCTGAAAGAGGCAAGAGCAGTCTACAGGCTAAGCACGCTTCGAATAGTGAGCGCCTACAGGACCGTTTCAGATGACGCAATTGGAGTAATTGCAGGAAAGATGCCAATACACCTGCACGCGCTTGAACTCGCACGTCTCTACAGCAGGCCTGGCGAGCGGCCCACCGCAGAGCGAAAAAATGAAGAGCGGCAACGATCGATATCGGAGTGGCAGCAGCGCTGGGAGCAATCCGCCAAAGGCCGATGGACCTACGTGCTAATCCCGACCATCAGAGAATGGATCCAACGCAGACATGGGGAACTGGACTACTACATCACGCAGCTACTAAGCGGGCACGGCTGCTTCAAGGAGTACCTCTTCCGGTTCCACATCGAAGAAGACCCGTACTGTCCAGAATGTCCAGGCGAGGACGAGAGCGCCAAGCACGTTCTCTTTTATTGCCCGCGCTTCAACAATGAAAGAGAGGAGCTGAGGAGAAGTTTTGGAAAGACTCCGTCAATCCTAAACCTTACGACAGAAATGTGCGACTCCATTGAAAAGTGGAAAACGACATGTGCGGTGGCAGCGCGCATTATGTCCGCGCTACGCATCGCTGAGAGAGCGCGCAGGAAAGAACAGCGACAACAACATGCTGACAGTCCAAGGCGCGATGAATGACGGAACTAACGTGTACTGACACATAGACTGACGATTGAGCAGTAATGCTCATGACGGCCTCCCGACGTAATACTAAACGGTAGTCCCGGGAGGGCAAATCCGTCCGGACATGAGGTGGTTTTAGCGGGTTCGGGCCCCGCACTACAATGAGGTTTTCGAGCGCTTTCCACCTACTAAAAAAAAAAAAAAAAAAAAAAAAAAAAAACACACACTAACACTCTTACACAGAGCATACGCTTGCACTTATACGTATGTAGATAGAGACGACCATAATAGAACTATTTCGAAATGTGGGCCAAATTCTCACACTTTTGATTTAGAGTCCGCGGCAGAGACGGCGGCAGAGACGGCAGCCACAATAGCAACTGCGACCCGGAAAGCGGCGCAGCGCACGCAGAAAAGTGAAAGAATGTAAGAATGCTGCTGGCCATTTTTCTTTCACTTTTGGTTGTTGTTGTTGTTGCTTGTTTTGTTTTATTTATGACGGCGCGGCATTTCGTTTTATGTGGCGTTCAAGAGATAAGACAAGGCGGGGGCGCGGCATGCCGTTGTAAGCGATTGCATCAAGAAGAGGCGCAGATCAAACCGCCCACAATTTCCACACTTTTTCTTTACACTTACAGAGGCATTTCCCAATCGGCACATTTGTGGCCGCAGCGGCGCCGCGATATCTTTTTCGACGACTCGCAGGCGTTATAAATTCACTTTTAATCGGCCTCATTTTATCGCTGCACTATAGGCGCTATATCGGCACTAATGGCAGACCATAATTTGTTATGATTTTTGTATACATATTTTAATATGCTCTGCCTGTGCATGTGTGTGCGTGTGTGTGTGTGTGTATTTTGCGCACTTCACTGGCCGCTGAGTAGTTTTCTTTCTAATTTCATGCTTTTTCCATTTCTTTCTTCATTGCTCCTTTTTTTGCTGTTGTTTAGTTTATGAGTCCGCTCGAAATTACGGAAATATGGCAATTAGTCAGCGACCGACAGCGGCGTTGATTGATTGTCTCTTGGCGACGCCGCGTTTATGCGCGCGCTAATTCTTGTTTGAACACTTTTTTGGGAACGGGCCTTTTCGAAAGTTCCAACAGTGATTGTGCTCTACAAATGCTCTCTCTCTCTCCCCACGCAGCCGGCACCCCAACGAAGTTTTATTAGCTGGAATATTCTAAGAGCACCGAATTGGAAGCAGCATTCATATAAATTGGCCTTGAAAGCGAGTATTTGGAAAGGCATTTCAACAAAATAAAGCGAAGCACCATTAAAGTCCAGAATTGAAAGCAATTTCAAGACAATCTCTAATACATACATATTACTCAGCAATGGTGCTGCCAAACAAAAGTTGTAGAACGGCTGGGCTACGGGTACAGTTAGCAAGGTGAATATGAGCAGTTGCAGAATATGTATAAAAAAAAAAGATTGAAGCTGTAAAAAATATATAAAAACACGAAATTTTTTTGGCTAAATCAAAAAATTTGATGTCATTAAAAAACTGTTTTGTGGTTTATATGATTTTCAGTCAAAATTAAATGGCACTTATTTTTTTGCAATAAATTTCTCAAGAATTTATTTCAAAGAATAAATATAAGTGCGAGTTACGTAGGTTTTATAAAAAAGATTGTAGGCTCAGTCATTTCGTAGTTTCAAGGCTCGAAATCATCAGCTGATAGAGTGAATTGTATTTTTTTAGCGTTTCCTAAAGTTCCGCCAGACTGCGCAGTTGCAGCTGCTATTTACTCACAAGCAGCCAGCTTGTGTCCACCTGAAACGCTTTCATAAGCTGCAAACGGTAACTCGACACCGTAACCTGCAAACATGCATACGAGTGAGTATAGTGCGCATATTCAAGCATGTACATACATACATACATACATACATACATACGTAGCAAGAACGTAACGAAAAACACTCCGAAGGCATTTGGGCCACATGCGCAAAGTATCAGGTTTAATATTTGTTCTCATCAGATCTTGCAACATACATATGTATGTACATAAGTAATAAGTATGCATATGAATATATTTTTGCTCGTATGCTGCCCGTTTTCCATGCTCAAGCAGCTATGTACTACGTAATAGCGGGAATGTGCTGACGATTGTGAATCATTTCTGGTTTCTGGCCAAAGATTCGCACGCAGATTGAATAGCAATAAATCGGCCAAATAGAAAATACTTAGCAACAAAAATCGAGTTCATTAATCGAGCTTGAGAACAACAAAACTGCATTATAAGAGCAGAGCAACAACAACTCTCCATGCCCAGTTCGTGTTTAGCTGCAAGAAAGATCATTCCTCGGCGGTGAACTATGAAAAATGCGGTCCATTGCTGCTGCTGCTGCTGACAAGCACGCTGCAACATTTATCAAAAATGGCCAACAACATGAAAACTCCATCGCCATCGAGTAGCTGAGTGCCCGTACGAGCGAAACTATGGCCGAAGTTATCGTGTCACGCACAAAAGACACGTAGTCACGCAGCAGATCTTAAGCGCATTTTTTTTTAAATCTTTTATTATAATTACTATATTTTATACGCAGCTGTATGACCGATATGTTAACAATTAATATTTATATGATGGAATTTACAAAAAAAATTATGCCTTATAAGTAGAGAACGAAGTTTTATAAGCAGCTGTACAAGTTTGTTTAATACGCTGGTTTTTACATAAAAAAGACAGAGTTCAGATTTACAAATCGTTTCGTATTTTACATGTATGTAGGACCTACATTGTAGGTGTATAGCAAATATAGACCTATATTTAAAGTTCTGATAATGAAGTTTACACTTTAAAAAAATCTGGTGAGCACGCACATTGAGTGTGTATGGATATTACTCGGCAATAGAGCTGTCAATCTCGAAAGCTGCTTAAAGATCCATTTCGAATATTTTCGGGTTCGAAAATTTTTCAATTAAACTCAATTTTCAAAACAAGTGAGAATTAACAAAGCAATTCAATTCAATGTCATAAAGTTTATGACATAAACGATCTGATAAAGTATGGCGATTATCGTTGATGATGTCGTTTTAACGCTAGTATAGATGTGCGTAACTACACACGATACTATTTATAGACGACACGACAGTACGGCATTTCATGAATCATCGTTTCGAAGATTCCCTTCTTTGGCAATGGGACGAGAGCTTAGAAAAGAATTTTTCAAAATTTGTTTACTCCTGTTTTCCAATTTTTTAACGCTCTCTTCGTCGGCTTCAAGTTGATTTTTGGAACTGCATATGATTTGAGATTCCAATTCGTTATGTATTTCTGATAAGGCAGTGTATTTATAATGCTATTCAATTGTTCAGTGTTTAAAAAATGACACAGATTAATTTAAACGGCAACATAGAAGAGCAAATCGATAATATTATTAATGCTGAGCTTTATTTAAAAAATTTGTCCAATTTTTTATTGTAAATATCGTGCCTCTTCTTAGCAGTGCTTTGAGAAAGCAACAACGTGTGCTGCAAATTCAAGGCAGGAAAATAAGCGCATTGCATCTGGCAAATTTCGATGCGAAAAGTGGCACAACTACAACAATAACAATTATAATAAAAAACGTAGCAACATAAATAATTTCAGTGCAGCATAATTTTCGAGGCAGCGTGCAAGACAAGCTTCGTGAATTTCATGAAGCTCGCTGCAGAGCACAAAAGCTGTTGCATTACTGCCACGCCCCGCCGCCCCGCTCAGTTGCACGCAAGAACGGAAAATTTTAAATACATAACCTCAACTAATAAATAAACCGTTATTTAAGTGGCAAGTGCCAAAAGATTTCAATGTGCTGCCGGCAGTTGTGCTAGACTCGCCAACAGCTTCGCCCCCACGCATGCCACACCTCAGCGAAGCGGGCAACAACATAAATACATTGCGATAATGTTAAAGCGATTAATTTAATAAATTTGGTATCTGTTCTTATATGTGAATGTGTGTGTGTATGTGTGTGTTTGAGCACTGCCATCCAAAATGTGTTAATCACGCCTGGGAATATTTGCAATTGACACGATTTGCAGTTGCTGCCTGGCAGTTGTGGCACGCAGCTGTGTTTTTGGGGCACTTGCAGTCTGCCCGTTGTTGTTGTTGGTGTTGCTCTTGGCGGCTGCTGTGGCATGCAGTTGTGCAGTTTTGGCCTCGTTAGTTTGGCTGGCTCTCGGCTGGCTGGCTGGTTGACTGGCAGCCTTCGCCTGGCATCGCCTGCGGCTGTCGCAAGCGTTTAACCAGTTTAAACTTGCACCGTTAGTTGCAGTGGCAACAAAATATTTTAGTGCAGATGACAGTCTTGAGATAACCCGCCGTGAATTTGTGGCAAGTTGGCTTGTTGTTGGCATTGCTGTTGCTGGCGCAGACATGGTGAAATGCTGCTGAAATGTAGCTGCCACAAATTGCATAGCATAGAAATATCAAGCGCAGTTTATGGTAAAAGTGGCTCGAGTGGGCAGGGCAGTGCTTGAAGAGATTTTGCGATTTTCCATAGATTTAAAAGTGGAATAGACTACATCAGTTGGGCATAACAAAGTAGAAATTTAATAAGCAGTTGAAGTAGCATTTCCTTGCCACTAATAAAATGAACTTGACTGTCAATATTTTGATTTGAGTTACAGACTATCAGCAGATCTGTTAAAAGAAAACTTTCTCTTGCACTTCAGCTGTTGTTTTTTGGCTCGATGTCCAAGTGAGCGCTACTCGAAGGTTCGGTGATTCGATCAGCAACCGGATTCAGTATAATAGAAGAGTAGACACCATCTCTCTCAATGAACGAAAGTTTGTTTCGCACTGGCAAAGTCCTGATCAAGTCCTAATAAGTCGTTCAGATTCAAATATGTAGTATATTTAGCTTAAAATTTGTTTCCCACTTAAATGTAATAAGAAAATTATTTTCACTAACAATTGCTGAACGTAGATAATTAGATAGAGTAGCTTATTTAAAAAGAAAAGCAAAAGAGCAAAATTTTAGTTATGAATTATTTTCAATCTTTTCCACAACAGGCACATTTTTTCACAGTGTTCTTTCGAGGCCGCGGTGACTAGAAGCAATGCCCTACTTCAAACTCAAAATTTACACTTGATTCTGTCTTTAGACGGAATATTTCTGTCCGGGTTTTCGAGAAAGTTTCACTTCTAAAATATCAAGATACTTCATATTTTCTCGAATGGTAACTCAGATTGATGCAACTGAAATTTTTATCTGAGAATTCTTATCTTAATGTACTGACTAAATGATGCCAAATAGGAACTGCGGAATTAATTTTATTCAAATTCTTAAATGTCAATAAAAATATAATTGGCAGTCAAAATTCCATAAGCAATATAACCACAGGCAATGCTCTGGAAACTGTTCCCAGCGAGCCACGACAGAACAGCAGTCAAATTGTTGCTTGGCCATTTTGCAACCGACACTGAGAAAGACAAACAGACAGACAGACAGAGCAACACCTTGAGTTTGTTTGAGAAGCTGCCAAATGAGTTGCAACTGACCCAAATATTGCAAGTAGGTAAACCAACAGCGGAGATGGATAGACAGCACTTTGCCAGTGGCCAAAAGTGTGGCATGGCCAGCGTGCCATCGCTCTAAGTAAGCCAGATAGCAACGGCAAGCAGTTGCTACTGCTGTTGCTTGCGGCAACGAGAGCATCATTTTGCTGCAGTAAATAGCAACTAGCCACATTGCAGCAGCCACAAACAGCAAGCAATTACGGCACACAAATTGCCAGCTCGCATGCCCCATTGAGAAGTGGCAGTTTCGTGTTGCAGCATTTCAAGCACCCACACTCGAGCAAAATTTGATATTTTGAAGCGGAAATGAGCAATGTCATACATTAGTTGGCTGGCTTCCCGGTGCTCTTTTAAAGTTCTCAAGAACTTTGCGTAATTCTTTTGGGTGTGTAAGAACTTTTAAAAAATTCATTTGCAAAAATTCATGAAATATATACCTACTTAAACATATTTACATAATTTGTAATAATAATTGAGCACTTTAGGAATTTCCTAGTAAACGACATATTTCATAGTTTTGTATTTCTGTCTGAGATAGACGCACCCAGCTACTTCTTTTCAAAAGCTTGGCAGCACTTTAAGGGGCATATTCTGAGCTCTTAAAATGCGAGCTTTATATGCTTAACTTTGTTCCCATCGCTTTTTAATATATTCATAAATATTGGCATTCTTTAATAATCGAAGCCACTCCAACTTATTCTCATATTTCTGTGCATTGGCGCACCCAACTTTGAATAAAAGGGAGTCGCTGCTGTCGTAGCAAAGCATAAATCCGGAGCTGTGCTTGTTTCTAGTTGAAGCCAAGTTGCGAGTAGCTTCTCGGTGATCGAGCAATTAAGTGGGAGCGGATTGCCGATGAGGTTCTTGAGGTGTTGCATAGTATGCCGAAATGAAAGCTATTTGCCTTTAGCTCAACGTAAGAGATACAGAGCTGAGAAACTTGCCGTAAACCAAATAAGTTCTGATTTGTATACGAAAAATTTAAATTCAAAAATCAACGAAATTTTAAGTTTGCAAAACAAGTTTAAATAACTTGAATTTTAAACAATTGAAAGATTGAAAGAATTTCATACTTATTTCTCAATACAGGCAATCGGAAGTTTCTATGCTTTTGCGTGAAACCAAGAGACATTAATATCGTTATACCGAAGTGCTGAAATCCGAGTTTCGATTGTAAAAAATCTGAGCATTTGCGGAAATTTTCTCAGAACAAATTTAAACATGAATTTCAATAAAATAAAATAGAAGCATGTTTCTCTTTCAGCTTCGAAAAAAATAAGTACATATCTTTAAGTGTGCCCCTTCTCCCAAAGTATTGTCTACCTTGCTGCTGCCGATAGTTGTTTACCTCTGCCAAGCCTTTGATTCATCAAACTAATTCGACTGCCATATTAAACTGCAGCCTCTTCCAACTGTTCCCACATTCATTTAAATGCGCGTGTCTGAGATGAAAAGACTCGGCGCACATCGCTTAAAAGGTCAATTAACTTTATACGATTTCGTATTGAACATGGCACAGACCAAACTGAGACGACAGCAGACAGCCGAAGAGCAGCAGCGTCTTCCTCAAAAGAAGGTGGCAGCTCAAATGACTTCAGCACAAATTCCAACTGGCAGATTGACTGTGTCTATTTAGTTGTAGTAGGTCTCATGCTGAAGGCAGACAGACAGAGGGGCCAGACTGACTGACTGACTGACAGAAAGGCGAATTCAATTATTTCATTATCAAGATTAAGATTGATTGTTAATTTGTTGTTGCTGTTGTTAGCTTTTGGCAGGCCATGGTGACATGTACGACTCGTTACGCTCGCATGCGATGTTGTTGTTTTTTTTCTATTGTCAAGTCAATGAAAATTCGATTACCCACATAATTTTGTTGGCGGCTTAACACAGCCCGGCGCCATTCGCCGCAATGCAGCGAGCATAACGACGGCCTGAGAGTGCGCCCGCTCATATTTTGTCGTATTAAATTACAAAGTCGTGAAGAAGTGATTTTCATTGGCGCTGGTGATGGCTTCCATTGGGATGCTTATTAGCCGCCGGGTGAAAGTTAATTGATTGCACGTACGAAGCCGCTCAAGCTGCCATCGCGCATGTTGTTGTTGTTGCTGCTAATGTTGCGCAATGCGGCAGTTGTAAGCCAGTGGTGGTGTACAAGAAATGACTGGCAAATTTTCTTTTACTAGCTCTTTGTTGTTGTTGTTGTTGTTGTTTTTGTTATGCCACTTGTTTACCATGCAATTAAATAACAACGTGTCACTCTCTTTTTGCAGAATATGGCCTAATGCAAAGGCGCATCGGCCCACAGCTAGTTCAACACTGACGCAGCTCCTTCACGCCACACGCCACGCACACAGACGCGCACACGCAGCAGCTAAGGCAACATGTCTTCCTCCATCTGTCCGCACTTCACGCAGAATGCCTGGAAGAAGGACCTCTGCTCGAATTGTTTCAAGTCGAAGGACGAGCACAAACAGGCTTCCGCCTCAGCGGCGTCCCGCTTCGCCGCACTGACGCGCAGCGTCAAGCATAGTGCTAGTTCGAGCTCGCCACCTGAGCGCGATTCCAGCAAAAAGACTGATTACCCGAACCGGCACAAAACGCCGACGAAGAGCAGCATCAAGCGGCCGCAGTCGGCCAAGCCGAGCAAGAGCAAGGCGTCGCACAAGGTGGCCTTCTGCAAGAACCTCTCCGAGGTAATTGGCTACGGCGGCGAGTGGTCGGACAATGACTCGGACGATGACGACGATCATGACTTCATGAATCTGGGCAATGAGCACGATGACAATGCGGCCACCAGCACCGACGACGAGGAGACGCTCGAGATGAAGCGTATCACGCGTGCCAACACCGACTTCAACATGAACAATGGCAATTTGCTGGGCGACGCGCAGGAGAACATCAAGAAGTCGTTTGCCGCGCTCAAGCTGGGTGCGCCGCAAGTCGACAAGGAGGGCAAGAAGCAGACGCTCAAGATAAATGTGCTGCCATTCGGCGCAACGACACCCACGATGGCGCCACCAACCTCAACAACGACGGAGAGCAGCAAGCAGCTTATCAGCGTCACAGCCACAGCCACGACGGCGAAGGCCAAGTTTGACAGCAAACCGGAAGCCGCATCGAAATGTGAGAAGTTGGCAATAAAGCAGAGCTCCACGCTGGTAAAGTCGCTACAGAAGAGCGCGTCCGGCCAACAAGGCACCGCAACAATAGCAACAAAAATAACCACGACGACTACATACTCCAGCAGCTCCTCCAGCAGCTCCTCCAGCAGCACAGTCTGCGCCACACAAGCGAAGGAGTATGCAGCCAGCGACAGCGACGGCAAGAACAGTCCGCCCATCGAGCGTGCCATGGAGAAGTCCCTGATGGACGAAATCTCCGAAACGCTGGAGCAGAAGCAGAAACAGAGCGAGTCCAAGCAGCTAACTGCGGAAAGGCAGACCGCCGCCGCACCGTCCAAGATCAAATTCGAAATAACCAGCCTCAGCGAGGCGCACGAGAACAAGCCATTTCTCGACTATAAGAAGCCGATTGCGCGCAACCCACCCATCACCAAGGAGCACGCCAAGCCCAAGGTGAACGTCGCACACAAGTTCTCGGACAGCGAGAGCAACTGCTCGGACGCGGAGAACAGCGTGTCGGCCTACTACGACGTGGTCGAGACGCAGCAGAGCTACGAGAACCTGCCCGACGGCAAGTGCAATACGCAGGACGACGCCGCGCAGGATCAGACGGACAAGTCCATCTTCAGCAGCTCGCAGTACATCACGGACATGCTGTTGTCCTCGAAAACGCGCGCCGCCTCCTACAATCTGCACGAGGGCAACTTCATGACCAGCAAGATCACGTCGGACGGCCTGATCGTGACCAAGTGCAGCTCGGACGACGCGCTGGACTCCACCGGCAGCAGCTTCGACGGCAGCAGCGACGAGGAGACCTCCTACAACATGACGCGCAGCGAGTCCGACTCCGGCATTGGCATCAGCATCGGCAGCGACTACAAGAACATCAACGTGGCCGAGCAGGAGCGCGAACGTCTGCGCCTGGAGAAGAAGCTGAGCGTGAGCACCAACAATTCCGACTACGAGGACATACAGGTGACGGATCAGCGGCCCGTGCTGCCCAAGGGCGCTCCGCCCACAATGTGCACGGCGAAGCCGGCCGCCAAGGCCACGTTCAGCTTGGAGAAGTGCCGCGAACTGCACGGCGAGCCGGACGGCAGCGCCGATCCCGATGGCAGCTTGGAGAGCAAGGCGCCCGCCACTACACAGCAACTGCCTGCGCTGCCAAAATCACCGCCGCCCAACAAAATCATAGACGCACGCCCCTCGTTTCTGCACGGTCTGCAAAAGCAGCATCCGCCGATTTTGCTCAAGAAGCCCGATCTGCCGGCCAAGCCGCTGGTGTCGCCCGTCAGCAGTCCGCTGAAGACGTTCATCGGCAAGCGAGCGGCCAGCAACAGCGCCGAGCAGCAGGTGATCAATCAGCTGCAGCTGGTCATGTCGAAATCGAGCGAGAATCTGTGCGCTGACTCAGCGAAAGACGACGCCAAGCTGAAGAAGGGCAGAGCGCCAAATCCGCCGCCCGAGCTCAAGTCGAGTGCGCCGCCAACGCCGGAGTGCGATTACAACATGGTGTTGGAGTTCGAGCAGCATGCCAAACGAGAAGAGGAAGCAGCTGCCAAAAGAGTCACAGACGAGCAGCAGCACTGCGCCAAGTCACACATAGAAGCGCCGCCAGTCGCGGAAGAAGCAAGTAAATCGAACGCGCGCATGGAAACGGAAGTCGCAAAGCCAACAGCAACAATCGCAGCCGCAACAACCACAACAACTTCGACTGCCAACGAAACAGCAGCGAAAACTGCGGCAAACCCGAGCGCGGCTGCCATCTCCGGCAACAGCGCCTCCAGCATTTACGCACGCAAGCCACCGGTAGTGGCAGCGGCCGTCAGCAACACCGCCTCGCCGGTGATACGCGAGAAGGACAAGCGCGAACGCGCCACCGTCAATCCCAAGTTCCGCAGTCTCAACACATTCGTCACGCAGCGCCACAATGCTGTCAAGAATCTGCAGCTGCAGAGCGCCTCTAAGCAGCCGATGACGCCCGAGCCGACGCCACGCAACAGCGGCAACAGCGCCAACAACAGCAGAAACCTGTCCATGTCCGAGGAATGCCTGACGCCCAGCAGCAGCGGCTATATGGACGCCGCCAGTGACAACAGAAAGGGTGCGGCCGCTGCAGCGCAGCCAGCACAAGCCAAGACCAAAAGCAAATTCTCCATCAAGAAGTTTCTGCGCATGGGCGCCAGCAAGACGACCGACAATCTGCACAAGAAGGATGGCATCTACTCGGAGATCTGCACCGGCGACGAGTCCGGCGTCGTCGGCAAGCCGCGTCTGGTCATCATACATCCGATCGACATCAATCCGACCGCAGTGGAAGTGGTCAAAGACATCACCAAGACCAGCGACGCGGTAAACGCGCAGACGGTGGCCGTCGTCACGGCGAAGCCGCCAGCGCCGCCGCTGCGTGCTACGGACGCGCAACGCGCGCACGAGATCAACAAGCCGGCACGACCGCCGCCGCCCAAGAGCGCCGAGCTGCGCCGCAAGCAGAAGAGCGACTTGAGTGCAGTGGCAATGCATAGCGCCGGAGAGGCTGGCGGCTCGATCAAGTGCAAGTCCGACAATGTTTATGCCAATTTAGGTGAGTACTAAACAAAACACGCAGAGTTGCATTTGCGGCGAAATTTACAATTGACTACAGTGGCACGAAATCACTAGCGTGTTCTTAACACATGCCGGCGTTTCACTCTCTTGTCTTTTTGCTTCCTTCCTAGGAGGCATTACGGTCGAAGCCGCTTGGCAATCACGGCCACACTAATCACTCTCAGCTCGTGCTTGCTAGGCGTCAACTTCCGGCGCCGCGCCTTCCCAGCGGAAAAATAATGCTCCTGAATTTTTTTAATAACTACATACTGTAAAATTGAAGCAATCTGATAGCAAGAATTTATTTTAACGACAAATAGAAAGAGAGTTTACAATAAAGCTTGTATGCGCAACTGATCAGCTTCGAGCTTGGGGCGACGCACTGGCTCAGCCCAGTAGAACGTGCTGCCTTGCAGCAATAGCGTAAAAGGCGTTTGCTTCCTTCCGCTCTGAGCTCCTCATCTCAGTTAGCCTGAGGAATGAGGCACACACGAGCATACACCAATTAACCACGTCATTGCCATCACAGCTGTGGAAATGAGCTTCCCCTACCTGCAATGGCAAGCAAATTCTTGGCATATGAGCTAATTTCATAGTTGCAAAGTTTTTATGCTGCCACATAATCACAGTCATTCTACGCAAACTTTTGCACATATTCCAAGCAATTCCGGACATTTTTCCATTATAAAGTTGCTCAAAAGCGCCTACCTTCATAAATCAATCAAATGCCAGCAGCAAATTCAGCTCAGAACTTTCAGCTTTTCCATGCTTTGTTTAAATTCAATTTCGAAATCGTGGCACGTTCTGCTGTGGCAGCTCAACTCCTTCTCCAAACATGCACTCAGCCAAGAGCCCAAGCGATGAACGACCTTCACAAAAATAAAAGTTTTCACATTTGTTGTTGTTGGGTTTTTTGTTGTTGTGGGTTGGTAATTCACCTAAATAGCTGCCGCAAAACAATTTTGGGTCAACCAAGTCATGACTACAAAATATGTGCCAAGAAGCTACCGGCGCACACACACACACAAACACACCCACAAACATATGCACATGTGTAAATGTGCAGTTCAAGTTGGCAACACGCATTTTAATCAATGCTAACGGTAAACTGTGTGCTTGAGCTCAAGCAGCGAGCCAGTGAGTGAGCTCATCATTGCCTACTCCAGCTCAAACGTACTTAATTGGCTTAACTGGTTCTGCTGCAGCTCGCAGCGCCTCGCAGTGAATGAAACAGCAGACGTTACGACTACAACAAAAAAGGCAATAAAGTTAGCCAAGAATCCCAAAAAAGAAGCAACAAATTTCAAGTCAGCGCGCCAAATATGTAGCTTAGTAGCAAGCTCAGTCACAGAGCGGCGCTCACACACACACACAAACACAAACACACACCAATAGCAAACTGTTGTTTGTGGCGACTAGCTCGTTACACCTGCTCCACAGCGGCGAGTGGAGTGCGCTCAGAATCCAAAATGAATAGCTTCACGCTGCGTCCAAGTGGACCACGGCTGCCGCTGCTCTTTTGTCTTCCCCCTCCCATTTACGACGAATGCCACTGTATGTCGCTGCATGTGTGTGCGACTCGCCTGAATTTGGGTCAAAATCACAATTAGTCAGCTGCAAGCGCTTCAACATAAAGAAGAAGAAGAAGAAGCTTGGACTTGGCTTACAGCTGAAGCCAAAGATTCTTTTTGTTTTTGTTAATTTATGCCTGAAAACCCCAGCGAGAGATGCTAGCGTGTTTGAGCGTGCGTGTGTATATGTGTGTGTGTGACTTGAATTTGTGGCATGCGGCTTCTGCAATTTATATTCGAAGTTTGTGGCAAATATTTGCATGCGCGATTGCGGCGAAGGCTTGAAAAATACTTCTGCAATTTGTAAATGCCGCGAAGGTCGCTTGGAGTCACTGCGAAAGCTTGTGTGCTGATATAAAGCAACAAAAGCCATGAACAAAGGCATAAATTGACTAAAACACGAAGGAAACGAGATTTGATTGTCTGCGAAACAGAGAAATATTTTTAATTCAACTTGAAAGGAAGGAAAATCTAACAATTTTCGATAAAAAATACTTCTTTCATATGTCAAATTAGCTTGAGTTCCGAATGTTGTGCCAAATTTTCTACATATGTACATATATAGAATACACAATTTTCGAGTCATACGAAATTCCACTTAGAAAACATTTCAAACCGTGAAGCAAGTGCCAAATCGATTAACTCAAATTTTAAATTTTATTCAAATTTAATGTCAAAACACTTGGCAAGTGAAGCATTCATATAAAGACCATGTATACAATGTTATATACCTAATATATTGACAAGACTACTGCAACTTTTCATGAAGAAATTTACCTTTTTATATGAACTATATATTGTTATTTTTTCAAAAACATTCCCAATAAGAATTTGTTCTTGATATCAAATTAAATTATGCTTAATATCAAGCTTTGCAAATGAAATTTCACAACCCCTTTGCTCAAATGTTTACTGGGTTTTGTGATAAATTAATGTAACTGTACTTTTTTACTTCAATTTGAGAATTTTCTAAGAAAGTCAGTAAATGTAAATCTTGAATTGTATACCTTCTCAACGTATATTTCCATATGCTCCACATTTTCTACATGGTTTTCATTTTCAACTTCAGCTTAGTTCCAAGCATTTTCACTTGCTTTTTCATTTCGAACATCTTTAGTTTTGTTGCTTTTTAAATATATATCAGACTCTTTATCAATGATCGATATTTACTTATAGTAATGCTGCCTTTTCCGATTTTCCATATAGGTGAGATTCGCTCATCAATTGCACCACGTAAACCCGAGCGTACGGCCAGCATGCGTGAGCGTGAGGCCCAATTGGAATTGGCACGTAAACGACATGTTGGAATGCGCAATGAGAACGCCGATACTATCTCGATTTGCTCGTCAAACGGCGATAATGTATCGGTCGAACAACAGCCGATAAATCCCAATGTTGCAGCAACGCAAGGCACCAGCCTCAGCACGAAAGGCAACGCCACACTAAGTCCACAACTCTGCTCGAGCGCCGGACGCGCCACCACGCCAGTGATCGACGGCAAGCCGCCGACGGGCAGCCGCACCAGCACCTTCGAGCGCAAGAAGGCCGATTCGAAAATTACAATTTCCAGCAAATTGGAAATTTTCGAGCAACGCAACCACACTCAAAGCGGCGTCACCAACGAAGGCCGACCCAGCAGCCTCAAGGACTCCGTGCGCAAAATCAACAGCACCATCGACAGTTATCTCAAGGACAAGCGCGACTACGAGAACATGTACGATTTCGTTAAGACGGCAGCGTCGCCACCGCCGCCGCCCGTGCGATCGGTGGATCTGTCTTCGGTGGCGGGACAACGTCTGCTGCCGCCGCGACGCAACAATCTGTACTCGGACACGGCCTCCATAGCGAGCTATACGCGCAGCGAGTACGCACCCGTGCGCCACTACGGACTCAACAGCAGCCTAGGTAGGTGCCACTTTGAAATCGGACCTTGAGTCCAAACTACAAAAATCTGCTCATCCACAGCAAACATTCCACGCGTCATATCGGCCTCGTATTGCGGCAGTGAGGTGGGTGATCTCGACATCTACTCGCCGTACAGCTACTACGGCAGCGAGGCAGGCGGCGACGTAGCCACGGACATCAACGACAGCGTTTGGGGCATACCATCGGTAAGTGAACCGGCATTGCAGCGCCTTGCCAGCAGCTCCATTCAAACATGCGCACTTATTCCGCAGGCCATCAAGAACCGCTCGAAGGCTACCAATCGCTTGCGCATGCGCAAGGGACGCAGTGTCGTGCACAAGAACATCGAGGACAATTATACGGCCGTCGTGGTGGCGAACCACGAGGCACTGGCACAAGTCTTGGACCAGGTGAGTTGTTGACTCGCTCGCATGCATTTGCCATGTATTGTTATGCACTCCCTTCCTCCCCTCACAGCTGCAGCAAACTCCCGTCATACCGCCCGCTCTGCGGCCGCTGGCCAACGCCATCAATCTACGCTTCGAGGACTTCACCATACTGGATGGCGCGCAGGCCTTTGTCGTGGGCAAGAAGGCCTTCCACGCGGCCGTCTGGACCGCAGCACCGGTCACCCTGGCGCTCTCCGCCGACTGCAATCAGCTGTGCGGCGTGGGCGGCGAGTTGAGCCAATTGTCCGGCGGCATCTCGGGCGTGCTCAATCCCATCACCGAGTTCTGCGATCTGGTGCCCAGCTACCATCTGCCGCTGATGCCCTCCACGGAGGTGACGCTGCTGCAGGCCACGATTTCGGTGCTGCCGCGTCTGCAGCTCGACACGCTGCAATCCATAGGCGCCATACTGAAGGGCAAGTCCCAGGTGCTGGACAAGAGCAACTTCAACTTCCGCGGTTCCATACCGAATCTGGCCGGCCTCAAGGACAGTCTCGGCAGCAGCAGCGCCCTGCGCAATGGCGTCTCTGTGCAGAATCTGAGCACGCTCAACGAGGAGTGTTCTTTGGAGCGTGCCAGCGGCCAGACGGACGCTGACGGCGTAGCAACGACGACGGCAATGCATACAACGGGCATGCCCGCCTTCGATGATGTCATGACACGCGAAGTGTCCTTCATTATGTTGCAGCTGGTGAATGGCATGAAGAATCTGCAGGCGAAGGCCATCGAGGACATGCCGCTCAGCCTGTCGAATGTGGTGCTCTCCAAGGACGTCGAAAACAAGGATGCGCAAGCGCGGCTGTGCGTGCTGCAAGGGTGAGTTGATGGTGCTACTGCATACGGCATGATTACAGCTACTAACGCGCAGCTCTTTCTTTCAATAGCAACAACAACAACGACGAGGATGAAGCCATGGGCACGCTGTGCAAGTGCGCGCACATCGCGCTCACCGAAATGCTGCCCGCCACAAAGGTGACGCCCGTCCTGGCCGACATACTGCAGCAGGAACGCGCCGAATCGCTGTCCAAGGCGAAATCCGTGCTGGAGTTCGTGCTCTGGGGCCCCTCGGACGTGGTGCTCTCCGGCTCCGCGAAGGAGCGTGAGCTGGCGCTGCAGCGCTGGCTGGATCTGGAGCGCGCCACCGTGCTGCACGGCCTGGTGCGCACCCGCGTCGAACTGACCGTCTACGACGAATGCCATTTGATGTTTCTGGTGCGTTCGACGGCCAAAATGATGAATGACGCGGCCAAGATTGTGTGCGGCTACCAGCAGCAGTTGGCGAGCGCGGAGCCACAAGATTGATGAACCCCCGGGATCGCCTACAATGTAGCTGTAATTTAATTTATACATTTTTTTATATCTAATTTGTTGGCATTGCTCGTGGCACATTTTGTTACTCGTATTGTGAAAATGATTTGCTATGAAGTTGCAGCGATTTTTGTCCTAACCTAATTTAGAACAGTGCTGGACACTTCGTGTCACGCGTGCACGATCGCTTTCACGCGACTGTAAGCCCGAGTGTGCGGAAGCGGAAGCGGAAGCTCTCTTCTCTTACGTGTGTCCAGCGCTGATTTGGAAACTTTTGCATAAGCGTGCCAAATATGAACAATTTCCATCCTTTTTTCTATCATTTATAATTTTTTTTTGTATTGTAAAAAGATTTTTTTATTATTATTGCGAAACTTGCTTTAAAACTTGTCTTGTATTTACTTCGTCGTATTCGAATGTATCACGGCACACATACAGATGCAGTGCTGCCTATATTATTATTGTATATTCTTAATGAATCGGTGTTTGAGAAAGCTTCTTATTTAAATACAATATAATAAAATTTTGTAACAGTTCAGAGCAAAATACAATATTCTTAATTATGTATATTCCATAAATTGTGTGTTTTATTTTCCTATGTTCGAGATAGGTAAAGTGATCTACTTCATCGCCGCCGTGGCTCAGTGGATAAGTGCTCGGTGTCCAATGCGTGGAGTCGCTGCACTTACAAAAAAAGAGCTCTAGTATACACTTTGCCACGATTAACCAGCTTCTTACAAAAAAGCTTTCAACACGCCAATAAAACATACATATGTGTAAGTCCCGCTAGCTTATTCTAAAGTAGGACAAGCATGCAAAAGTGAATGCGATATAGCTAGACCTGAGCCTCGATTATTAGTTGGATCTTGAAATCGATTACCTATTCCCATGTCTGGAATCTACAGCTATAAAAATTTTGATATCAAAATTAATGTGTCGACTCAATAGTAAAGCTATTGGAAACTAGGGTTTGGTACAAAAGAAAAAATTAGCTTCTTTAAAGCTTTGTACCGAACAAAGATTCTTACTTACTTGTACATGGCCGTTACAAGCTTTAGCAGGTTTCCGTCTCACGAGCAAGCTCTTTCCCGGCCGTGGGCTTCGCATGTGCCTTTTGCATTCTCTCTAATAGTTCACTTCGTCCTGCACCAGCTCATACAGTTCGTGGGTCTTCTTCCTTCATTCTTACAAAGAATTTTTTCCTGAACATTCCCAAAACCTCTTCATCATCGTATGGTAATCCAAACTGTATCGCATTTACTAGTGATCAATAATAATAATAATTGATTGGTGTTAAGTAGTGATTGCCTCGTTCTATTTTTAGCACAAGCCAACAGTACGCCCGAAATCAGCGGGAAATTAATGCTTTTACTCTTAGCTACCAGCTCTCTTGCACCAATTGATCCTTTGTAGTTTAAAATAATTGTCCACCACCATTACTCCACTTTATCCTATCCCTTACCTCTTCTCCTTTTCAAACCAATGTGCTTTGCGCGTACCCTGACCGTTGGTTTCTTAAAAAAAAAATTGTTTAAAAAGTTGAGAGAAAAGCTCTTATTAATCGCAATCTGTATTTTTTATTTTGAATTTGTATAGGAAATATAAATTGCCAATTCATCGCGAGAAGTGGCGCCGCGCAAAGAAAGACGCTCCCGCATAAGCGACCAAGCACTTGTCCACTGAGCCACCGCAGAGCCGCTACTAATGAAATATGCCGATAGTAAAAAAAGCCTAAGCAATAAAACAAGCTTGACGTAGGCTCCCACCAAATATCACAATCTTAAGGCTGCCAAAAATGTAAGCTCCCAACTATCAAAAACTAAAACAACAACTGTGTAACAACATAACGCTGAGATTAATTTTGCGTTAATTTTTCTTTTGCTGGAAATTATATTATTAAAGTAGCCGTAGCTTTATCAGTCGAAGCAGCGCACTCCTCCGTTAACATCCAACGCGAGGTACACATTTCGAACTGAAACTAGCAAAAATGCGTCAATTGACCACTTGCTTCAGCACGCTACAGCGCGGCTACGGTAGGAGGGGCGTGGCGTCTATTGCGCAGCAGCAGGTATGAATACGGCGTCCAAACATGGCGTAATTCTCACATTGACCAGCCCATTTGTTAGGTGCGTCTTCGGAGCACGGCCGCGGCAGCTGTGGATAACGCAAGTAGCGAGGAATGGCAGCAGGCAAGACCCTTCGCAGAAATTCCTACGATCAGGCCACTCCAAATGATTAGAAACTTTCTGCCCGGTGGCAAGTACCACAAGCTGGAAATTGTGGAGCTATTTAGGGTAATGAAGCACGACTACGGCGATATATTCTATAAACCGCAGATACTGGGCATGCCAGCCCTTGTCCTTACGCACAACCCGGAAGATTTCGAACGTGTCTTTCGTAATGAGGGCATCTGGCCCACTCGACCGGGCTCCGAAGCAATGGATTACCACCGGAGCAAGTATAGAGCCGACTTCTTTCAAGGCGTTGAAGGACTTATAAGCACGTAAGCCCTTGCCCAATCTGCTTTTGCCCGATTTTTTACTCCCATTGGTGTTTTACAGAAAGGGCGAAAAATGGGGCAGCTTCCGCACGGCCGTGAATCCAGTGATGATGCAGCCCAGAAATGTGCAGCTCTACTTGCAGCGTATGTCAGACGTGAACATGATGTTTGTGCAAAGGTGCTCCATATCAACGCTTCAAGTGTCCATTTACTGAAATCGACTTTCTACTCCCTCCTCTAGAATCAAGGAAATACGCGATCCAAAAACTTTCGAGGCACCTGAAAACTTCAAGGAGGTAATCAATCGTTGGACGCTTGAGTCCGTGTCGGTGGTAGCACTAGACAAGCAGTTGGGCCTGCTCAAAGAGCAGCGCGATGATGCCAACGCAAAGGCACTCTTCGATAGTTTGAACGCGTTCTTTAAGTTGTCCACCGACATAGAGCTCAAACCCTCCCTGTGGAAGTACGTCACCACGCCAAAGCTGAAACGTCTCATGAACGCCCTCGACCAACTAACGGATACAACCTGGAGCTACATTAACGAGGCGATTGAGCGTTTGGAACGCGAACGCGCTTCCGGCTTGACGAGACCAGATAATGAGCTGAGCGTGCTGGAGAAGCTGTTGAAGTTGGACAAGAAAATCGCCACCGTCATGGCAATGGACATGCTGATGGCCGGCGTGGACACAGTAAGTGAAAGAACTCACTGCCAGCTTCACAAATTAACAACTTTCCTTACAGACCACTTCCACTTTCGTGGGCATTCTGCTGTGTCTGGCCAAAAATCCCGAAAAACAAGCCAAGCTGCGTGAGGAAGTGCTGCGTGTGTTGCCGCACAAAGATTCCGGTTTTAGCGAAGATGCACTTAATAATATGCCATATGTGCGCGCCTGCCTGAAGGAGTCCATGCGCTTGTATCCTTTAATATCTAGCAATGGGCGTCTGGTACAAAATGATGTGGTGCTCAGTGGTTATCGCATTCCACGGGGCACACTAGTCATGATGATGCCAACGACGCTGCTCCAAAATCCCAAACACTATCCGCGCGCCAGCGAGTTTCTACCCGAACGTTGGCTGCGCTCAGGCAAGGACCAGGAGCAAGCGCTAAAAGCCAGCAATCCCTTCATCTTTCTACCATTCGGCTTTGGTCCTCGAAGTTGTATTGGCAAGCGCATCGTGGAAATGGAACTGCTGCTGGGCATTACACGCATCATCAGGAACTTTCAAGTGGAATTCAACTACCCCGCTGATAATGTCTTCAAGAGCCTGCTGATCAGCGTGCCCAATGTGCCCTTGAAATTCAAGTTCAGCGATATTATATGAAGGTGTTGTTATACTGCATAGAGTGTTGATTATATTCACCAGAAAGTAACTGTAAAATGATTTTTTCACTAGATTATAGTCAGACAAAAAATAAAAGTTTCCCTACAATTTGTCAGTGTATTTTTGTGTAACAATTTTTGTAATGGCTAACCAATAGGAAAGAGAATGTTGGGTAAGTGAATTTCCACATGTCAAATTTCAAATTAGTGAAATTGTCGTTTCGGAAGTCAAATTGAATTCAAAAAAGAAGTTTGATTTCTCAGCCTTTCTGCCTCTGTTTAAGACTTATTAACTTATACTTATTATCACAGAAGTTTGTATATTATACAGTTAGGAGACAATAAAGTGATTTTTAGTATTAAAATTTAATGAAATTCAGAAAGTGAAGTTTTGGCAATTGAAGCATTCATATATAGATTTATTTTCTTTCATTTGTTACTATTAAAGCAAACTTACGAGTCGAAATCTCGCTCATTATTAATCGAAAATAAAAAAATTAAAGAAACTTAAATTTAACAAGTTAGGAAGTATCAGTCGGGTTTCACCGACAGAGTAATACCCTACACCATGTTCCCAAGTGGGGTGATAATTCACTGAAATTGTGGGCGTATTTGATTTACAATCTACATAGTGAGTGGACCACGCCCATTTTTGGCAGACTACAAGATATACCTAATAGGACTATACATGCCAAATATTGATGCTCTGACAGGTGTACAACAGATGTTATCGGCATATTTATTTTACTGCACCCATGGTGGGCGGACCATGCCCATTTTTGGAGAATTAAAAGATATTCTTACCAGGAACGAAGTAACCAAATCTAGACGCTCTGGTGTATATATTATGGAAGTTAAGAGGATTTTTCGTTTATCGCCTATATAGTGGGCGGACTTTACCTAACCCGAGGTTCACTGTGACTGTGTACCAGATTTGGTCCAAATCGGACAACTCCTTCTTTCTTTTTTTTGCGTACACGCAGACGGACGGACAGACAGACGGACAGACGGACAGACGGACAACCGGAAATCAAAAGAGAAAGTGATTCTGATCATTTCTATATACTTATGTCTATACCTAGGACCGCTCCTTTAATGCGTTACAATTTTCGCACAAAGTTATTATACCCTATTACCATAGGTGTAGGGTATAAAAATTGGCTCAAATTGAGACAAATGCAGAAGTTTATAGTGTGGTAGATACAAAATCGGTATAGAGAAAATTTCGCAAAACGATAGCGATATTGACTAAGCTCTTATACGCTCGAAATCATCAGGAAAATAATGCAAAACTACTGAGAGCAAAGCTCTTATTAATGAAGCTTTCAGTTGAACTAAAGGGGGGAGAAAGATAACAGCGACGCACAGTTCTATGAACTCACTAGCACATGCTCCATAATACAGGGAGGGAACTTAAATTTCAATCAGCTCCACACAATTCTCTGTGCTCGTGAACAGTATTCGATGAAGCCACTGCTAAGAGGGGAGAGCGGGCTAAGAGCTTTTCGTGACGTTGTGGCAATAGAAATGCATTTTGTAAATGTTCTCATGCATTTTAATTATTTGATTACAACCACTTAAAAAAAGTACACTAATTCATTATAGAATTGTACAGAGGTATCTTAACTGCTAATAGATAAGCTTAAAAGATAATTTCATTACGTAAATGTATTAGTTTTTGATTTAGAATATATATAGGAAAATTAAATTTGTTCATTCATTGATTTGTAAAATGTGTATACGCCAATCTCGAATATCGTGCACTCGCCAATCTTTAGTGTATATGTATTGTACTGGAATCATCTTAGTTCAACTATTCATATTTAGCTACTTATGCAATAAAGCACCAAAAAACACCCTGTATTACAACTAATGAAAATTGCCCATAGTGAAATAACGTAAACAAATAAACATGTTCGACGTTGGATCCCATAAAATATCACAATCTCAAAGCTGCCTAAAATATAAGCTTCCAACTATCAACAACAAAAGCAACAACTGTGTCTAACAACAAAACGCTGAGCTTAATTTTGCGTTAGTTTTTCATTTGCGGGAATTTTTTTAATAAAGAGCTTCGAGACAATAAATATGCCGTAGCGCTCTCAGTCGAAGCAGCGCACTCCTCCGTTAATATCCAACACGAGGTACACATTTCGAACTGAAACCAGCGAAAATGAATCAATTGACCACTTGCTACAACACGCTACAGCGCGGATACGGCAGGAGGGGCATATCGTCTATTGCGCAGCAGCAGGTATGAATACGGCGTCCAAACATGGCGTAGTTCTCACACTGACCAGCCCATTTATTAGGTGCGTCTTCGGAGCACTGCCGCAGCAGCTGTGGATAACGCAAGTAGCGAGGAATGGCAGCAGGCAAGACCCTTCGCAGAAATTCCCACCATCAGGCCACTCCAAATGATAAGAAACTTTCTGCCCGGTGGCAAGTACCACAAGCTAGAAATGATACAACTAGTAAGGGAGATCAAACGTGACTACGGCGATATATTCCTTAAGCCGCAGATAATGGGCATGCCAGCCCTTGTCCTTACGCACAACCCGGAAGATTTCGAACGTATCTTTCGTAATGAGGGCGTCTGGCCTACTCGACCGGGCTCTGAAGCAATGAATTACTATCGCACGAAGCATAGAGCTGACTTCTTTCAAGGCGTTGAGGGACTTATAACTACGTAAAGCCATGACCACTCTGCCTCTGTTCAGTTTTAAACTTTCTTTTGAGTTTTACAGCAAGGGCGAAAAATGGGGCAACTTCCGCACGGCCGTGAATCCAGTGCTGATGCAGCCCAGAAATGTCCAGCTCTACTTGCAGCGTATGTCAGACGTGAACAAGCAGTTTGTGCGGAGGTGCTCCATATCAACGCTTCAGTGTCCATTTACTAAAATACATTTTTTACATTCTTCCTCTAGAATCAAAGAGATACGCGACCCGAAAACTTTCGAGGCACCTGAAAACTTCGAAGATATAATCAATTGTTGGACGCTTGAGTCCGTGTCGGTGGTAGCACTGGATAAGCAGTTGGGTCTGCTCAAGGAGCAGCGAGATGATGCCAAGGTGAAGGAACTCTTCGACAGTTTGAACGCGTTCTTTAAGTTGTCCACTGAATTAGAGCTCAAGCCCTCAGTATGGAAGTACCTCACCACGCCAACGCTAAAACGTCTGATGAAAGCCTTCGACCAAATAACGGATATAACCTTGGGCTACATCAACGAGGCGATTGAGCGTTTGGAACGCGAACGTGCTTCAGGCCTAACGAGACCAGATAACGAGCAGAGCGTGCTGGAGAAGCTGTTGAAGTTGGACAAGAAAATCGCCACCGTCATGGCAATGGACATGCTGATGGCCGGCGTGGACACGGTAAGTGAAATCACCGCCTGCCAGCTTAACAAATTAGCAACTCTCCTTGCAGACCACTTCCACCTTTGTGGCCATGCTGATGTGTCTGGCCAAGAATCCGGAAAAACAAGCCAAGCTGCGTGAGGAAGTGTTGCGTGTACTGCCGCAAAAGGATTCCGACTTCAGCGAGAATGCGCTCAATAATATGCCATATATGCGCGCCTGTCTGAAGGAGTCCATGCGCATGTATCCCTTGATTACGGGCAATGGGCGTGTGGTACAAAATGATGTGGTGCTTAGCGGATATCGCGTTCCTCGCGGCACACAGGTCATCATGATGTCAGCAACACTGTTTCAGGATCCCAAGAACTATCCGCGCGCCAGTGAGTTTCTACCCGAACGCTGGCTACGCTCGGGCAAGGACCAGGAGGACGCGCTTAAAGCCACAAATCCTTTCATCTTTCTACCATTCGGCTTTGGTCCTCGAAGTTGTATTGGCAAGCGCATCGTGGAAATGGAACTGCTGCTGGGCGTTTCACGCATCATTCGAAACTTTCAAGTGGAATTCAACTACCCCGCTGATAATGTCTTCAAGAGCCTAATAATCAGCGTGCCCAATGTGCCCTTGAAATTCAAGTTCAGTGATATTTAGTGAAAGCGTCATAGTAACACCGGGTCGGGGAGTAGTTATTAAGTAGAGCTGAATGTATTTTATTATACATATAATATATAAACGTATATTAAGTAACATTGTGTAAGGGAGTAGTGTTCTACTATTTATCTCTTCATGCGTTTTTTTGTTTCACGAGCTTTTTCAAAATTGGACAACACAATGAAATGACGAGTAGTACGGAAACTATAGTATTTTTGCGATAACGATAAGAGATAATGCTGCAACTCGCGAGGCAACAAACATGAAGGAAAAACAAGGTTTGTATCGCAGAAATCGAAGTGAGCTTCTATCAAATATCTTTATCTCAAAGCAGCCAAAAATAAGCTACCAACAATAATAAACAAACAAAAAAGCATTTGCTTGTTATCTTTGATTTATTTTATTTACGATATTATGTTATACACAAGTTGAGGTAAAAGGTGGAAAATAGCTCTGCTGCAGTCCGGCTATCGGCGTCTGCTGCTGCACTGCGGTGGGGTGCCGCCATGTCTTACATACTAAGCAAGTTCTGTATTTAATTTCTGAAGGGATGCTTATGAAATAGAACCGTTAATTATTAGAGAATAGATACACCATTAAACGAAATTCGATGTTGCCATATTCATTTAAAACTAAAATCTTCCATAAAAATAAAAGTTCCAAAACTATAAAAAATGAAGCGTTTACTACGAACAGAATTTAATGGGTAAATTGATTAAAAATTGAGGGTATTTCAAAATGAAAGTGTCTATAGAGACGACTTCACTGTATAAAATGTACGTCATACAAACTCATTGTTAACACGATAGAGGGCAGTGACGGGCTTAGGCAGGTAACGAAATCGTCTTGGTCATCTCTGACTTACTTAGCGAAGAGCAAACTTAAGTGCTCTTAAATGGATCAAATAACAAAATAATGAAAGTATGATTTTTGTATATATTTCATTCCGAAATTACTATAATTTTAATCATTTTAAATTAGTTGACAACTTATATTTTGGTTGAGTCAGCAAAAAAATTTGTAAAATTTCGAATTCTAGTAAATGTATGTTTTTGAAATAAAGTAGGTTAATTTATTAATATTTCATATGACAATATTAGTTCAACACGCTGTATAATAGCAAACAATGAACTGATCGTACATATATGAGGCGTCTAATCAAACAAATTCGAAGTGAGTAACTATCTCCCGTAACTATCTCGATGCCGCTGACAGCGCCAGACAATGATAACCCGTACACACAACAAAGTGCTCACTTTAATAATTTGCGTTCATTTCCCACTTGCAAATAATTTAACAATAGAGCTGGGAGACGTCGCCAACGTTAGCTTCGTATCAGTCGAAGTGGTGCTCTCGTCGCAATTGCATCAAAGTTTGGAATCTTAATAACGAATTGTAACTGGCGAAAATGCGTCAACTAGCCACTGGCCTCGGTACACTACAACGCGGACACGGCAGATATTGCGCAGTGACTATTTTACAGCAGCAGGTATGAATACATCGTCCAAGCCTGGAGTAGCTCATGCACTAAACAGGCCAATTGTCAGGTGCGTCTTCGGAGCACTGCCGCGGCAGCTGTGAACGAGCCGCAAGTGTCATCACACAACGAGGAATGGCAGCAGGCAAAGCCCTTTGCAGAAATTCCTACCATAAATCCCTTCAAAATGGTTAGACATTTTCTGCCTGGTGGCAAGTACAACAAGCTGGACATGGTGCAATTGATGAGAGCGCTGAAGCGCGACTACGGCGATATATTCCTTAAGCCGCAGATAATGGGCATGCCAGCCCTTGTCCTTACACACAACCCGGAAGACTTCGAGCGCGTCTTTCGCAATGAAGGTGTCTGGCCCGTTAGACCAGGCTCCGAAACAGTGGACTACTATCGCAACAAGCACAGAGCCGACTTCTTTCAAGGCGTCGAAGGACTTGTAGCCACGTAAAACCATGACCACTCTGCCTTTGTTCAATTTTAAACTTTCTTTTGGGTTTTACAGCAAGGGCGAAAAATGGGGAAATTTCCGCACGGCCGTGAATCCGGTGCTGATGCAGCCCAGAAATGTCCAGCTCTACTTGCAGCGTATGTCAGACGTGAACAAGCAGTTTGTGCAGAGGTGCTCCATATCGACGGTGCAACTGTCCATTTACTAAAATAAATTTTCTACTCTCTTCCTCTAGAATCAAAGAAATACGCGACCCGAAAACTTTCGAGGCACCTGAAAACTTCGAAGATATAATCAATTGCTGGACGCTTGAGTCCGTGTCGGTGGTAGCGCTGGACAAGCAGTTGGGTTTGCTCAGTGGACAACGCGATGATGCCAACGCAAAGGCGCTCTTCGACAATATGAACATATTTTTCAAGTTGGCCACAGACTTGGAGCTCAAGCCCTCCCTGTGGAAGTACGTCACCACGCCAAAGCTGAAACGTCTGATGAACGCCTTTGACCAACTAAAGGATATAACCTTGGGCTACATCAACGAGGCGATTGAGCGTTTGGAACGCGAACGCGCTTCCGGCTTGACGAGACCAGATAACGAGCAGAGCGTGCTGGAGAAGCTGTTGAAGTTGGACAAGAAAATAGCCACCGTCATGGCAATGGACATGCTGATGGCCGGCGTGGACACGGTAAGCGATAGTACCCTCTGCTAGCTTAGCAAATTAGCAACTCTCCTTGCAGACCACTTCCACCTTCGTGGCCATGCTGCTGTGTCTGGCCAAGAATCCCGAAAAACAAGCAAAACTGCGCGAGGAAGTGCTGCGTGTGTTGCCGCAAAAGGATTCCGATTTCAGCGAGGATGCGCTCAATAACATGCCGTATATGCGCGCCTGTGTGAAGGAGTCCATGCGCATGTATCCCTTGATTACGGGCAATGGGCGTGTGGCACAAAATGATGTGGTGCTTAGCGGATATCGCATTCCGAGCGGCACACAAGTAAACATGGTGTTTACGACACTGTTCCAGAATCCCAAATACTTTCCGCGCGCCGCCGAGTTTCTACCGGAACGCTGGCTGCGCTCAGGCAAGGACCAAGAGGACGCGCTTAAAGCCACAAATCCGTTCATCTTCCTGCCGTTCGGCTTTGGTTCCCGCAGTTGCATTGGCAAGCGCATCGTGGAAATGGAACTGTTTCTGGGCATTACACGCATCATCAGGAACTTTCAAGTGGAATTCAACTACCCCGCTGATAATGTCTTCAAGAGCCTGCTGATCAGCGTGCCCAATGTGCCCTTGAAATTCAAATTCAGCGATATTAATTGAGGGTGTTATTATAATCAGTTTATTATCACCAGTTAGTGCCTGTAAAATAACTTTCATATCCAGAGTATAGTCAAAGAACTAAAAGTTTTGCAAAGAAATAAAACCCAGTGGAATATCACGTTTAAAGCTATGATTTTATTCTTGATCCTTTTTGGTTGACCGTCATAGAGTTAACATTAAACTTATAGTTTTCACTTAAAATGCTAACATTTGATGACGTCATATGTTTGGTGCAATTAAATTGTATGTAGACTTCATCTGGAAAATAGTTACTTGCACTTTTGATTATTTTGATTTCATGCGTACAATTTTTGGCCAATTCCATGACTTCATTTCATGATCATTTGATTATGAAATGCGTTATCTTAAATCTTGTGCTCTTTTTATTGATAAATTAAATCTGCTTGTTTGTTAAAGAACTTGTTCAAGCCCCTTAAATTTAATAACAGAATCGCTGTTCTTCTCTTGCTTTGTATTTTTGTCAGGGCTAAAGCACTCACTTCAATTGATAGCTTTATTTGCCAACAATTGTGCAATTCATATTCACAAAGGCGCGATCACGATCTTCCAATTGTTCGATAAGCTCGAGTAGCTATATAGCAATTAAATTTCATTATCAATTCGCTATCTGAAGCTTCAAGTAGCTTTATAAATTCAATCAATAAATTCTCATGCAGTGATAATGATCGCTATCTGAAGCTTTAATTACCATATAGAGTACTGTAAAAAACAATATCAAATCAAAAGAAATTTAAACAAAAATTGTTGAATTTCTATTTGCTGCTCTCGTATGTAGCTTGTAGCCCGAAAACTTTTATGTCTTGTGTAAAAGTTCACAAAGTTTTATCGCAAATTTTGCAATTGAAAATTAATTCCTTTTTGTTGTTATATTTAAGTTATTAGCTAAAAATATTTGCTATTTTGTCTCTAAATTTTCAGTTTTTTACTAATAAATTTGTTCAAAATTACGCTGATTCGTTTGCATTGGCATTGCAATAGCTTCTTCTTGGTCCAAATGACGTGTACTATGCTATATGGGTACATTGGATAGCATGTTGTTGTTGTTGTTGTTTGTTTACATTTCAATTTGTTTATATTTATTAAGTGTTTGAGTGTGCAATTTACAAACGCCTAGTCACATTTTATGCACGTTGTGTGTGCATACACTCAGCAAAAAATGTTAGTCGTTGTTGTAAACTAGAAGATGAACTTTATCGAATTTTCTGCTTGCTTTAAAAAATTTAAAGACATGATTTGGAAAATAAATTTTCAATTAAATTTCAGTCAAAAATTAAAAACTGTCGATGGAAATTTGTAACAATTGCCAAGCGCATGCCACATACTTTAATCAAATTTATGATTATATCTGCAGCACTTTTGCTAGACAATTACAATATTCGAATTATATTAATGACATACTTCAAAATACGCACACGCACGAATTTTAGCTGCAATCAATTCACTTGCAAAAGTTGATATATTTGCATTTCTGCAGCGTTCTAGCTCCTCTTCATAATTAAATTTCATTTAAAGCACAATTATTAAACTACAAAATCGTTTGTTAAATTCACTTTGAAAAGCCACAAAATGTTGTTTCTTGTTGTTGTTTTTTCGCTATTTTTAATAATATTGATTAGCTTCATAAAATGTATGTTCAGTCCTAATATTTGGATATGAAATTGTTATTTAAATACAGTTCCTTTGGATTTTTTCTGAATATTTTGCATTCGCATGCGAAATGAAAATAAAATCACCGACGGCTTAAGAAAATGGCATGCGTTTGCGTGAAATAAATTGCGGAAATTGCAATTTGTTATGCGGCACGGCGTGGCGTATGCGTGACATTTTGCAACTGCCTATACATGTTCCACATACGCCACGGCAAGTGGCTTGGCATGAGAACCGGCATGTTTGCTGTGGCTCCGGGGCAACCTCTTTGGTGCAGACACCCAACTTAAAGCACAGTGCAGCGGCTTATCGCTACAGGCTGGCCCGGCTTAGAAAACTATTCTTTAGAAGTTCAGCCGATTCTGTTTTTATACGGTCTTTTTCACACGGTTTTGATTTAACACGGTCTCGAAAAAAATTTATTCCGTTTTTACACGATTTCGTTCGATTTGGCACGATTAAAAAAAGCTATTTGATTGAAGTTTTTAAGAAAAATATTTTTGAAAGAACAGTTTTTTATTCGAACTGACTTGCCAAAGAGAAATGACAATACGTAGTTGTCTATTTCTGTTCTGAAACAAAGCGATTTTAAGTGTACAACAACAAAATTACTTTTACTAACCGTATTATTTACAGGGTTGAAGGATATGGAACTAATCCCTTTCTTTTATGTATGTACTTCATGTCTCTTTTACATGGTTATTTTAAACGGTTTTCTCTGGAACGTATCTACAACAGAACTGGGTTTATATACTTATTTCAAAACATTCAATGGTCTTTTCGCTAGAGCTGAAATATTCTGAGAATCTTCTTAAAGTAAGCAATTATTTATTTTCGAAAGGCTTAAGAAATAACTGTATTTTTGTATGAAGCGCAAGGTAGCCAACCTACCGCCGAGTCCTTTAACTAATGCTTGAGCCAAAAACGTTGCTACGAGCATATGCAAACGCGCCTGAGGTTTGTTGCTTTCGGCCTGTTTCCATTACAATTTTTTCCCATCAAAAGATATGCCAAAAAGTAAGCGATTCCCATGCAGAAGGCGGGTGGACGCACTTGTCAACTTGCCCTGGCATACTCACATTTCTCATAATTTTATGCTTAATCAATACATGCACACTCACACACGCACACCCACACACACACACGTTCACTAAAAAGAGCACTACTTCTGCATGCCATAATCTAAGAAAAAACAAGGGAAACAAGTATTTAAATGAATAGGTACACAAAATTTTCCAAGCGCTAAAAATGTGTTTTTTTGGCATGTGTGAAAGAAAGAAGACAGAAAAAGAGAAAAGAGAGCGGAAAGAAAACAGCGTACCTATCATGCAAGGTCACAGCTTAAGCATATGCAAATCGAAAAGCAACAAAAACAACGACTTATTAAATTGCTTAGCTGCAAAGAAGCGCAAAGAAACAATAACGCTGTACACTGACTGTAGCGTCCTTTTGCCAAGGGGCAGGGGGTGGGGTGTTCAGAGGCTTACACGTGTTTGTGCACACTTTTGGTGTTAATTATGGCAGAGGGGGGACGCATGTATTGGCATTGTAGTCGCTTGCCTGCCAAAGGCACCAAACAATATAAAAACAATACAAAGATACAACAACAATGGCAACTACAAAAACAGCAACAACAACAAGCTAAATTGAAATAAAAATGGAAATGAGAAAAAATAGCAGGAACAAACAATTAAGGTAAACAATCAAGAGGAAAATTTATGAGCAAATTAAATGTCATTTCTTGTGTTGCGTTCATCAAGAGACGCTGCGGGGCGCTGTCGGTGGCGCCTTGAGCTATTGAATGAGGTAATAGGACGTAATTTCATTTTGCGTTAGTTTTGGAAAACAAGAAAAAAAGGAACCAACAAAAAACTGGCATCAGCTTAATTAAAGTGACACGACAAGAAAACTGTACAATGGAACTATGAAAAAGCATGGCTTACTTTTTAACCAAAGAAGTTCCTTTCAAGAAGCTGCCTTTAAATCAGTTTGTGCAATACTTTTTATGAAATTTCTGCTTGCACAGCTTCTTATTTATATTTTCCTTTAACTTCCTTTTCTAAACTTCATATAGTTTCCCTTACATGATTTGCTATAGCCTCTAGGTTGCCCTCCCTGTTCCTTGATATCTCTCCATTGCTTTGATAACATGTTTTCTATGATATTCTAACTTTATTTCCTTTCTTCATTTGCTTTTTGTTCCTTACATTTGCTGCTCTTTTGACTTTCCAATGAACGAAATTTAAAGAAATCCTAACAATATCTTATAACATGGAAAAAAAACATACCTCAGTGCGTATGCTTAACATTAAATTCAGAGCGTGTAGCACTCACACGACATGATGCACAAAATTTCAAACTACAAATGCCTGAAATATCAGCCGCTGTCTAACATGTGAAAAATATGCGAATGTATAGGAAAATAATGAGCACACACATATGAACATATGCGCTGTGCGGGAGGGGGGAAGTAGGGGGGCTTCAACTCAGGCTGCCATTAAAACTGAAAGTTCCTGACCTACTCAAAGCGGCTAAAAACCCTCACCTACATACGAGCCGTGAGCAAGGACGAGCACAACCCGCTAAACAATATGATAAACGACTCGAAAAGAAACGATGCAAAAATGAACTAAGTGAAACAACAACAACAACAAATAACAATAACAAGTAAACGCGCAAAACAAAAACAAATCGCAAAACTGAACTGAAAAGCGCACAAGTAAACAACACGGCAAGTTGGCAGCAACTATTAAACTAATAGCACACGCACACGCACACACATACAACTACGATAACAACAACCACACACACATATATATATGTGCATATATATATATGCGGCAGCAATTGCAGTTAGCGGCCAACCGTAATGACTCGAATGCACGCAAATCCTATTACAAATTCAATTTAAGTTAAAAGCAACAACAAGAAAATTTTAAAAAATATAACAACGACAACAAAAATAACAATAGCAAAAATACAAGTGAAGCAAGTAAGTCGAGCCTTATGCCGCTGCTAGCCCGACGAAAAGCAACATAAAAGAAGTGAATAAAAAAATTCACTTTCACTTGGCAACTGCAAAAATGCAGTGAAAATGATAGAAGCATATGCCACCGCCGCCGCCGCCACACCTCCTCAACATTTCATTTCTCATTTCCGCTGTCAAGCTGCCACCACAAGCTGCATTCCCTCTAATGTTGTTGTTGAGCGGTTGTAGTGCCTGCGGCTGCACTGCCAATAGCGCTGACAGTGGCTGAGCGCCAACCACACTCTCTCACTCACACACACACACACACTTACACACACATACAGGCTGTAGTAGCACAGTCGTCATTTATTATTCATGCCAACATTTGCGGCGTGTTTCCGAGTCGCCTCAAGTGCGAAGGAATTTCATTTCTTTACACACAAAACAATAAAAGGAAACTTGAGAGCTTGAGGAGCTAAAATTACAGAAAAGTGGGGGTGCCTCGTTTTATGCCACGTTAAAAGCGGTTAATTACAGCAAACATAAAAAATTTAAGGCGAACTGAACGCGACTCAGCTTTGAATGCACTCGTGTTTGTGGCAGCCGAAGGCGGCAAGTTGGAGAAGAAATGAAACCAGCAGCAAAAAGTTATGTTAACTCATTAGGGTTAATATTGTGCTGTTTGTTTTGTTGCTCTTTAAACAAGGTTATTAAATAAAATTTAAAACAAAAACTGCTACAACTTAGTCGCACTCTGCAACTGCAGATGAAATTTTTCTTAAAGATAGGAGCCGGGGGAAATGTTGAATGGCTTCACTGAAAAGTGCTTTAAATTGTATGTGAGGAAAAGCCGAGGACTCTATCAAAGATTCCCAACAGTTTTCGGAATACTACAATTGATTTCCCGTAATTTTCAAATCTATTTAAGACAATTTCAGACGAATTTCAGAACTTTAAAATGGATTTCGGAAACTACTAATGATTTCTTGTTATAAATGCAATTTTATTTTTTACAAATGGAACATTTTTCTTAAAATGAAAATGAATTTTTACAAATAATTTCGGATTTTACAAGCTGACCTTAGAAGACTAGAAATAATTTACAAAATATAATTTCATAAAATGACAGAATTTCTGTAGAACTGATTTGATTCCTCCTTCATGCATGTATATATTTGTGAGTATGGCTGTGTGTGTGTGTTCAAAGGAAATCTAATTAATTTCATTTTGCATCGACTTCATTAAACAATTATATAACATAATTATGAATAAATTTGTTGCAGCATTAACATAAAACTATAATAGATTACTTACGCCACTCGGCGTGGCACTAACGCAGACATTCATACAACACACACGCAAAAGTTAATTTATTCAATGTCGAAGCAATAACAGCTGCAGTTTAGCACAATTATGAGCAAATGATCAACAATATTAAGGACTGCTCTTTTGGGGCAGGACGGCGGTGGGCTTGAGGTTTAGCACAAATTGGAGTAAATTAAAATTATATTAAGCGGCAGCACGTGCACAAAAACCACATGCTTTATTAACAAGTCTAGCTGATGCGATTACACAACATCAAAGCCTCGTTAAGCAAGACCTTAAGACCTTGAGCTGAGGGCAAAACATGGTATGAATACAAAAAGAGAAATTTTATTGTAGCGGAATTTTTGTTGCATATGCTTTCGCATACTTTCATACTTTAAACACTGCTATTCTATTAGCAGCTGCTTCAATAGCACACCAAATAAACATAAAAGACACAATAAAGATTGGAAAGGAACATAAAAGAATTGTAAATTTTAACAGAAGGAAAATGTGTAACAACTTTTGCACTTAAAATTAGCTGTAAATACAAAAACATGCCATTGGAACTTTACAAATTCGAATAGATTAGCAATAAAGATGCACACTAGCAAGACTTTGCTAGCTTAGCTGTTTCTATGTAGTGAGCACACTCGACTTGTGAATGTGTTTACACTATGCAGCACGTATAAAATATATGTTGGTATGTATGAACAATTACAATTACATTGTAGTGGTCAGTCGTCAGTCGTCAGTGGTATGGAAAAGCATGAGCGCATGCAAAACGACTGCCCTGGTCGACTGCCCTGCATGCTGGTCTGCCGGCGGCCGCCGATTTTTACACTAAACTATTACACTTTACTTTAGCTCACTTAATATTTACGTCCGATGCCTGGTCCTGGATTGAGGAGACGACAAAAATGTGGTGTGGTCACGCGACAATCAACTTGCATGTGACGCCTCTGTCGCATTGACATTGGTCATTGCCGGCGTGCACCCGTGTTTATGTATTCACTGTGCTTTTGTACCTAATTAAGAAAAAAAAGGCAACAAAAAGGAACAACAAAATAATGAAATTAGAAGAGGCATTAAATCAAACGCTCAGCGGCTTGCTTTAATTCTTTAGTGCGTGTGTGGCAGCAGCTGAACCATATATGTATATGTACGTTTATATCAACTCACCAGATCAGCAACAATTGGTTCCTCTATTTCGAGTCCTTGCAGCGCTTGCTCCCTGCTCAAGTGCACTTCGTAGGATGTTGTTGGTGTTACAAAAACAACACGATGCTTGCGTGTCTGTAGTATGTTCGCAATAACCAACTGCAAATAACAACAACAACAAAATATTACAATTAAAATTGCAGGCAGTCAGGCAGACTGACAGACAGACAGACCGGCAGGAAGGCAGACAGACAGAGAGAAAGGAAGAACTGCAAGCCAATATGTGGCAGTATGACAATAAATACATGGTTGTATTTGTGTGTGTGTATGTGTGCTGATGTGTGCCACTTGGAAATTGTATACGCTAGCAAGCTAATTCAAATCTATAACTCATAAAGCTATATGCATTGTATCGATCAAAGCGCAAGATCTTTGCAGTTATATACATATGTATGTATCTGTGACATGATTTGCTCGACCCATTTTTTACGCGTTTCTCCTTTCGTTCTTTTTTTACTTATAAAAAAAGCATTTTCCTGTACAACTACTGTAAAAAATGATACGCATTAACTTTACATCGAAAATGAAATCTTTCGGAATAGAAATTGAATCCAATCAATTTCGATCAAAAGTGAATTGTGCAAAAAATAAAAATAGTTTTCTTTTTTCATTGAATCTTCCGAGCTTACGATCGAATTGGAGAAACTGCGCTTGAACGTAGAGTAAAAGACGTATTAACAACTCAACTTTTGTGTCAAGTCAAAAACTTCACAAATATGCTAAGAGTTTAGATGAACTATTAGCATGATATTTAAAACGCTTATTAAAAATTTTGTTCCAAAAACCATGAGCATCGATGTGACTTTTTTTCCAACTGGGCTATGCATGCAAATACGCGTATGTGTGCGTGTATATGTGAGTGTATGCTTGCATTGTGATATGGTGGTGGTAAACAACAAATTGAAAATGAAAACAAAAGCCGCAAAGGCAACAACAAGAAAATAGAAAAAATGCAAAACACAAATATGACAGTGACAATGAAAGTGTGCGGCTTAGGCTGCTCTAAAAAGCGGCAGCTGTGTGAAGGGCGCAGGGTGGAGGGTGCAGCTTATGTAAGTCAGTCGCTCTTATGTGGTTTGCTTAGTGCGGCGAGCAGTTGAGCAAAGTGTCGATGGAACAATAGACAAGAGCAATTTCAAAAGGTGCGTGTATTTGTGTGAAGGGTTGCCACATTCCCAATGAGGCGTGTAGTGAGCGCGCAGGTTGCATGTATTGCGGTGTGTCTGGGTACTCACCTTGTGCTTGTATTTGCTTAAGCTGTCGCGAGCCTTGGCAATCAATAAATTCTCATCGGTCTCCAGCTTGAATGACACGACGAAGGCGTGCGGCACCCAGAGATTGGCCAGCGGCGACAGCATTTTTGGCACCAGCTGCAGTGAAATCGTCGGCGCGCCCTCGCCCGATTGCATCTTGTGGGTGGGCTATAAACGGCGGATAGATGTAAGAGAGGTAAGAATGAATAAAAGAAAAGCAATATTGAGAAATTAGAGCAAAGCGAGAATCATAAACATAAAATTCTATTTTAATTGCCTATTTAGGAGTTGCCATAAAATTGCCTGTGACGATGTGTGCGTGTGTGTGTGAGGCAGCATGCTTCACTTTACAATTAGCTTAACCACAAATGCACACAAAGTCACACACAAATACACACGCAGAGCAGCGCAGCGTTATAAACCCAGAGTCACACACATACACAGGAATATAAACAGCTTTAATGTGCTTGCGCGTGCGAGTGCGCAAGTATGTGCTCTGGCTTGAGGTTTGTAAGCGTTTAAATGGCACCCACTCACACACACATCCACTCGCACTGGCAGGTGGTATTTTAACTCGTGCTTTTCTGCGGTTACAACTAATTCCCATTTAATTAGTGCGATATTATAAACAACACTTTTCTGTCCATATTTATTGCCTTGCAGAGCAGGTGTGTAAGGACCAACACACTGTGGTACAGAAATTTTACTCTATATTAATTTCAACGAAGCTATTTTGAAGAACTCGAAAACAAGCTTTAAATGTATTAACTTAATGTCTAACTTTAAATTTTAAAAATGTGTGCTTGAATGTAGAATAAACGGTTGTAATTTTATTTAATTCTTGAAAAAGAAACGAGCATAATTTACATACATACATATGTATATTAAAGCGAGTTTATATTGAATCGACGAAGTCTACTTTAAAACACGACTTACAGAATTGCTTTTACACATGGTCAATATGAGGATTATAGAACATCCCACTTTTGACAGCTACCTTAAAAAAGAGCAAATGACAGAGCACTTTCTCTCTGTCAATTTCACACCTACTCGAGCATTCGACGTCGCTTGCTGGATTCTAATATTTTAAGAATGCCTAATTCGCATTCCCTTCTCCAGAACGGACTTCTGACTCAGAAGAAATTAATAATTTTGAAAAGAAGTAAACCCGCCTCTATATACTAGCCAACATTGTATTTGTTGACTTTTCTTTACAGCAAAAAAACTTCCAAGAATGTCTGCCTTTTCAAAGGTTTCCATGAGTCAGCCAAGTATAAAAAGCTTGACAGCTGGAGTGCTTAAGGGGTTACCTGTTCAACAGAGATATGGTCGAGCCAATACAATTCAGTTCTATGTTCCATTCTAAGAAGTTGAACGAAAAATCGAATTGCCTACTGAACCCAACTTGAAATAGATTTTTGAGCTCAAATAATAATTGTTAATTTTACCACGAGTGTGCGTGAGGCAAAAGTAACAGCAACAGTTAATTAAATGTGTTGGATTGTCATAATAATAATATTAATGGCTTTCGCATGTTATTGAAGCACACGACGTATGAGTGAGCTAACATAACTCATACGACCCGCGTGCAAGCCACTGTCTGCGACCGCGCCCATGACTACACAATTTACACACACACACACACACACACACACACACACACACTGAGCACACATTTTCACTATAAACCATAAATTCGCTTTTTCAACATTTTCATTGTCAAATTGAAATTTCATTGCGCAGCACAAAATTCATAACAATCGATTACGAACTTCTGACAGTCTGTCAAAATGGCTTCACAAGTCGCAAGCTTGCTGCTAGACCAATTCCAAGTAATAGTTCATGCATGAAATTCGCATATTGTCAAGATGTGCTGGCGGCGCCACTGATGCCTGCTTTAAAAAATGCATGCCAAAAGGACATTGACATGTCTTGGCTGCGTGGAGAGGCTGAGCGGCAAGCAGCGCCGCAAATCGCTAAAAGATGTCAACTCAAGCAGAAAGTCATTATTTGCTTTGGCAGAGATTGCGAGCTTGATCTTGGCCTAGAAATGCGGCGCGTGGCAACAGCACGTAATTAAAAGTCCTTACGCGCAACAATGCAGCAATGACATTTCTGCTTCAATCACTTTTGCTTGTTTGGACGAACGGCGTGGCAAACCGTCTGCGACTCATTGCTCCGCTTTGCTTGAACTTTTATCTATGTCCATTCACAGTCGGTTTGCTTTGAAATCTGATAAATCCTTTTAACAGTCCCTGGCGCACAAGTCTCTGGAGTGCAAGAGCGTCGTGGAGCAGACAGGCACGCAAATGACTAGGCAAAAAGTCAGCTAATGCTAAAAAAATGTTGGACAAGGAGTGGTTTAAGGCTGCCTTCCCTTACACACCCACACTCACACAGAAGCGAGAGTGTAATTGCCAATGTCACATTGAAGCCTTGAGCTGAATTTGTAATTTTGTTCTTCTTTCCTATTTTGCAGGCAACACAGGCTGGCGTGCGGCAGCGTAAATGGAATGCTGCCGGGCTGGCTGCTTGCTGCTGTGGGGCTACCGTAGTTAGCAACAGTGTTGTTAGTTACCATATCCATAGAAATTGCTCTTATTCTATAGCACAGCTTCAATTTTAACACACAAATTCCCGAAGCCAGTTGAAATACATTTTGAATAACTGCAGCTTTTAGCTTTCTTACGATCACAGATCTTATAATAAAGTTTAATTTTTGAAGAGATAAATTTTGCTACATTTTAAGAATAATCAAATAAACAACTTCGAAGGCATGGCTTTTAGTCAATTACAAAAAAAAATCTTTCTGACGAACTTTTATCAAATTTGCACTTTAATTGTAAAGTAAAGAAAATTAACATATATTTATCATATCTTTAAAATCCTTATTCCCATGAAGGAATGCGTTTGAAAAAATTATCCATTACAAAATTAAAAGAGTCTCCTGGACTAGTAGTCCCATTTTCAAAATGAAACCCAATCTTTATCCGTTTAAACATATTTTCTAATAGAGCAGTATTATATAACTTGTATTGCCCATAGCTTTTGAACAGATTAAGTTAGTATACATTTGAAATTTGATAACATAAGACCAAAACTACTCTTCTAATCATCAGCGAAGCATCAGCACAGAATCAAGTTCCACATCAATTAATTTGTTCATTGCAAATTACTCCTAAATTTCTCAAAATGTAGACGGCAGATAAAAAGATTAACATATATTTTACAGTTTACTAAGATCAATTTTACATAAATGCTCAAATTATATCAACTTCGTATTATCCTAGAAAAAATTTCCACCTTTTGGATTAGCAAAGAAAAAGGGAATTCATTTTCCTCCCACATTAATGAAATTTTTGGTTTTTGGGATTCTTCGCACAGGATGCTGAAATTTGACAACACTGGTCAATGTCTGTCTGCTGCACAAGCATGAACTGTCGCAAAGCGGATTATGAGCCGGTGCCAGGAGACGGTTCATTATACTTGGCAGCTCCTTAAAATTTTTTTATTGGATTGCTTTTCTGGTGTAATGAACTTAAGTACCAATTTTGCAGACAAGCCGTGAATGCATAAAAATCATATTAATAAATATACTCGTGAGGATGGTGGCTCCTAAAGGCATCTCAGCGCATGCTTTTCTTGAGGTAGAAGTTATTGAAAGCAGTAGAGGTTACGGTAGTTCGAAAGCAAATTATGGGTAAACCACATCTTCCTAATCGATCAGCCGTAAAAGCATGCTAAACAATCAAATTATTGGCATGAGGTTTCCGAATGTATAGAAGCAGTATTTGAGCACGTTTTTTCAAAAGAAAAAACTTGCAACAAAGAAAAATAATAAAATCTGGTCTGTTGTATATTAAATAGAGAGACTTTGATTTAAGTAAAATAACCTCCCACGAGTTCTTCAAAGTTGACCGTGCTTGATGGGGCTGAAGTTGCGCTACTTTGGATTGCTTCTCAAACGATCATCGGACGGACAAAATTTATATAACGCCTTGAAGTGTACTGTAATTGGCCCATACTTTTATCAATTTCGATTTCGAATGTGAGTTCAAATGTGTCAAAAATAAATTTTGAAATATTGATAAGGTTATGGATCAACTACGAGATCTTTTTATTCAAACCGCAAAAAATTTCTGTGCTAGAAGTGTTTTATTTGTGGTGTGGGCCATTTCCATTGTGAGTCACTGTAGGCATGGAAATTGTACAAACAAAACGCAGCCCCACAAAAAGCACAAATACAATGAAAAAGGTTAGCATGAAAACGAATTCCCACGTGCTATAAAATTCAATTATTGCAACCCAAAGCCAAATTTGATTCGTTTCCAATATTTAAAATGGCGCGCTGGTCCGCAAAAAGCCGAGCAAATCCGTTGGAATTCCCACACGCACAGTGGGCTTTTGCCTAACAAACGGCTGCATGGGTTGCTGTATACATGTGTGTGTAAGACTTCGCATTCATTTTCATATGCCGCTTTTGGCCAAGAAGAAGGTTCGTGTGCCGCATGCAGAAACTAATTCAATTTACAGACAATTTTGCAGGAAATAGACAAAATGGAAGGCGAAAAAAGCAACAAAGCCAGGAATAAAAAACAAAAGTGCTTACAAAAAGCAACGCATAAAAATGGAATATTATAGAAAGCGACTATAAGTTGGCATAAAAGAACACACACACACACCAATGCACATGAACGAGTAACAAGCTTGGAGCGTAGCGCTGCCACAAATCCCGCACGTGCACACGTCCGACTCCCACCTATCATCAAAGGCGAGGCTTTATACATTGTCTCATAAGTCTAACAAGTGTATATATGTATATAAATATATGCTTGTGTGTTTGAGCAAGTGTGTGTGTGTGTGTGCTTCAAAGTATGCAGTTCGTTTTTTTGTCATGTTCCTTTCATCTGACATTGAAAAGCGCGCAAAAAGAAAATGGCAACAATTTTAAATTGTGTGATTAAACGCCCACTAAGGTCAGCAACAACAACAAAAGCAACTATACAACAAACACAGCAATGAGTACAACTACAAGCAAACAGCGCCAGGAAAAAGGAAAGTGGAATTATGCAAATCAAATTATTTGACGACATCGTTAAGGATGCTTTAAATGCAATGGCAATGACAACGCCAACAAACACGACGACACGAACAAGCGGCACAACTACACACACACATACACACTTAGGCAAGCATAGAGCAAGACAGCGAGGCGGCAGCAGGATGTAAAATCAAGGCGTTAATATGCTGCAGCACGGCGACGCCAACGATGAGGTATATCCGTTCCTCACACACACACACACAAACACATCATAAGCCCGCACACTTGTCGCACACAAGGGCAATGTCAAGGAGAGCCGTTGTCACAAGCGACAGCCAGCGAGAGTACAACAATAACAAAAATGGGAAGCTGCAAAACGGCAGGCAACGTGCAAATGTGGGCGGTGGGCGAAAGTGATGGAGCACTGAAAGGAAGGAGCAAAGAAGTCAGAGCGTTGAGAAAAGCACAAGCAAAGAATTGAATGAATATTATTGCCAGCGTCAGCGTTGGAGTCTGCGTCATCAGCGTGCCATGTGCCACCCTGTGCGCCAGCTGAAAAAGTTTCTCAGTGCTGTCGCCCTCAGCCTTAGGGGGAGTTGAGCTGGGTCGTTGTGCCGCTGTGTTCGTATGCCAGCAGTTGGCCTGACACAATCACTGCAAGGCAGAAAACTTACAAGCACGCAAAGTTGTAAAGTTCAGACGGCTCTGGAGGCAGCAACGCCCAAGGGCAACAGCAGGCAGGCAGGCAGGCAGGCTTAAGGTAGCCGCAATTGGGTTGAATTGGGAAGCGATGCGCTCCAGCAGGTCGATAAAAATCATTTGTGAATTGAGCTTACTACTCCTGCATATTTTTCTTGTTGTTGTTCTGCTTCTTCTTATAAGGTTGAATACGGAAACCGCATACATACATTCCGCTTTGCAATACTGTTTACCACGCTGTGGGAGCAAACTTGCATGGAATGCTTCATGCTAAAGCCCCAACCAAACCACGGGCCACTTTTACGCCAATCGACATAATAAATTAAGAGAGTAAGTGGTAATTGAATATTCGCAGCAGCAGGCGCAGAGGCAAAAGTTTCCGCTGTCCTACGCTTGTGTGCATTGACTGCAATCGGATGCAATAAAATTATTGGCATCGTTGCCATAATTTTACTCATTCACACATGGCAGCAGGTAGCGATATCGAACATGGAAAAGTGACTGCAATTGCGGCAGTTGTCGGAACGGCGTGCCAACAAAACAGCTGCTCTTCTCTTTCGATAGTTTGGAATTTTTAGTACAATATATTTTTGAATTTTTTGTTATATTTTGCATTTCAGATTGGCCTCTCATTGAAGCAGCGTACATCCTTTTGCAATTGGAAAAGTGACCTGCACATCGACAAGCTATGCTCTTCCATATTGTTGCATTTAAAGTTGATTACAATTGATGGAAATGTTTATCTTATACAATTATGCAAGATGCCTGTAAGTAAAAATTGGCTGCAGCACAATATATTTTTGAATTTTTGGTTCAATATATTCTCTCTCTCAAATTTGATTGGAAAATAAATCCAATATAATGAACTTAAACTACCAAAACTGGCGGCGCACGGGCACACCAATTGCTAGGACGTCTCTCAAATGTTGATTGCTTCCATTTTGTGATAAAATTAATTTCAGCTGGGACTGCGATCATGGATATGGATATGGATTATTATTGATTGATGTTTCATTCAGATTTAGAAACTTTTAGTCAGGGCTGAGTATATGTTTTCAAGCGTCGTCCGCCGGTAGAAATAAAGAAAAACTATACTAAAATAAATTTTTTTTTTAATGTTCAAAACGATAAGGGAAATTATAAAAATATTTACCGAAGGCTGAGCTCACTCCACTTTGACGCTCAAATTTCAAGTGCACGTGTACTTGCTGCTCCCTCGCTTTACGACGGGCAATGCCCAAAAACTCCGTGCAGGCATTTTTTAATTGAATCATCGCTGTTGCCTGCCGCACATCGCACCCGAGCGTCACTCATGCAAAATCCACAAATCAATAAAAGCAATTTAACAGCAGCACTCGACATGCTCCCAAATGCATTGACAACATTTCCGAGAGCGCGCCAATCAATTATGAAATCGTTACCAATAAATGCACACGCAAACACACACAGCACGCAGTGGCATCTGCCGCTTAATACCCTTCCCACCACTTCATTCCGACGCAAACTTGCGCACGCACTCACCATCAAATCCTGCGGAATGTAGAAATCCGACACAGCCGCCGCCAAATACAGCAACGCACGCTCCTCGAATGCGGCCAGGCACTCGCAGGCGGCACGCAGCAGCCACATATAGTCCACGACGCTGGTAAAGCTCATGTACAGTATCATTTGTGACTCACGCGCCTGTTTGTACTTGGCCAATATGGGTGCGAAGACGTCCACGGAGTCAGGCTTCACCGTTATCGCCGTGCTCTGTCCGTGCTCGGCAATATCCAGCATATCGAAGAACTGCTGCCCCGTGAAGTGGCGTGTGAAGGGCTCCAGTGATTTCTGCCGGTACATAAATATGACCGCATAGTCGTGATCGAGAAAGTACTCGGCCGAGGCGGAGCCGCGTGTGCCCGCACTGAAGTTGTCAACGAAACGCACCGTATTGTGCTCCAACGGGACGGTTGTGCCACCTGACTGTGGGCAAGCAGAAGGAGAAGAATATAAATAAAAAGTTTAAGCTTTTATTAACGACCATCGAATTTAAACAATCGAAAGGAAATAAAACCAAGTAATTTTATGCGAATTCCGCAGCGGCTCAGTGAATAAGTGCTCGGTCTGTGATATGTTAGGTCGCTGCTTCGAGACCCAGCACTCATATCGTCTAATAAAGAAGGTCATGTAGGTCCCGTCCCGTTAGCTAAAATAGAACGAGCACACCCAATTTAATGCAAGAAAGCTTGGCCTAAGCCTCGGTTTCACGGGCTGTTGCGGCCACTATTTATTTTTGTTTTTAGTTATTTTTGCCACATGCAATACAATTAGGAAAAAGTCGAAGTGATGGAATTTTACACTGCCATGAATCAGCAACGTAATTCCCCACAAGAATCGCAAGAAACCATTCAATTGTCCTTAAGCTGTTTTGTGCCAAAAGTAAACACACTGTCCCTTTTCTGTTTGCCTCATTTTCCCGTTCTAATTAATAAGTCATAAACAAAGAGCGCACCCTTAGCGTTTCCACCACCTCTGTCTGGTAGGTTTTTCATATTAAAAAAAAAAAAACCTCTGTCCCTTGAGCAGCCAGCGCACAACAGAAATGTAATGCGAAAACAAAAGAAAAGTTTCTTGCCTTCGCAATTAATGGCAATAATGGCAACTTACTGTTACAAGGACGATACGGTTTTGTAGTTTATTGTGTCGTTCGCAGAATTCCTTCAATAGCGAGCGGTTATCCTCGAAATCCGCTGGTGGCAGATGAGTGTTGTAGAAGTCCTCCCAATGTGTCATAGTGGAAATACACAAGTTGTGGCAAAGCAGCAGCGGCGAGCAGAGCAGCAATAACAATAACGACAGCTAAAGCGAAACTGACAGTGAGGAATATGTTTGTGATAGTTGATGATTACGATGCGGCACATGCGGCACCACCAGACACAAGAGGTGAACTAGACATATGATCTGCGTTGATATGGGTTGTAACAGTGAGTGCTGTGTACTGCGAGAATACGCCGACCGAAGTACGAAATTGTTGTTTGATTCGAATTTTGAGCCGATGGAAAGATAACTTCTGCTTCTGTTGTTGTATGATATATGCGAGAAAGCTAATCTGAAATAAATAAAGAAACAGAGAAATTTTAAATACAATTAAAGCAGGCGCTTAACTAATAACCTTCGATATTTATGCTAAAATATGGAAATCTATTTTGGTAGACAGTGCCTTGAACTTTACACTGACTTTTCACAATCTGCAGCCGTTTAGCGTGTGAAACTAGTAACTATTGCATTGTGGTTTTGAAGTTGATGTCTTGTTGAATACAAAACATGAGGACTGTGTCTTCTTAACAGTCTTCTGTGATAACGTGATAACAGAACACACCCATGCCAGCACATGCTACACACTTCCAAACATCCCTTGAATAGTGAGTAGCACAGTATGGCACGCAAGTAAACTTTAAGCAAATTAATCAATAGGAACAAAAACTTACCAGATGCATCCAGCCTGGTGTCCACTTCGTTTCAATTCAAATGCGAAACAATAATACAAAATTCAACAAAAACAAATAAAGTATGTACATTTGTTAAATTGTACACTTTTCACTCAAAATCCTCGAATTCTTTCTTTTCCAATATTCGGCGAATTAAAATTTGTATTTTGTTTTCACTTGATCTGCACTCCCGCAGCCACGTACGTCTGATTACACACTGAATTCAGGAAAATTCTTACTATTCTCACATAGAATTCTTGGACAAGCGCACTCTGAATGGCGATGGTGCAAAGTTCAGGTGAAATTGCAAATGATCCAAATTTGTTTCTCCATCCAAGCAAAATTTACATATTTACATGCATTGACAGTAAAACAGCTGTTAAAGCATGCTTCTTCTTCTACAACGTAATCATTCCAAATAGAGAATGAAGCACCGTTGTATTTCAATGCATTGCAGTGCATTAAATCGTATTAAGAATTTATTTTACTTATTTTGCCATATATATTCTCTATATAACAATATCTGTTTTATACCCTTGATGGAAAATAAATCCGATTTCTCCTGATAAGAAACCACCTATTGAAAAATTCAAAGTTTCTTTTATCATGTAAAATTCGGCGCTCACTAGCATGCGCCGAATCGCAGTGTATCGTAATTGTATTCTGCTTGCTTTTCAATAGAAACTTGTTTACTTTGAACGCATTTATATTTCTTGTACGTAAATATAATTTCCCTAACAGCTTTACCCAATAAAATTCATTCGCATTTATGTGTATATTTACAACGTTTTTATTCGTATACACTTGAAATTAACTATATTATTAAAAATTGTATATTAAGTTACAAGCTAATATTGTCATATTTCCACAGAAAACTTCAACATTCATTATTCTAGAAAATTAATAATGAATGAGTGTTCAAAATGTGGCATTGCTATGTAGAATTGTTAGTAGAACTAAATCAATATCACAGGCTTACACATCAGATTCTGTAATAACTACTTAGATTCAACTGCATATTACTTACAAGCTATACAAGCGCGTTTAAAACTACATTTTAACATGTCATCGAATCTCTGATCGATGCTAGGTTAACAAGACAAAACCGGAACTTCAATGGAAAACAATAACATTCACATTGAATTGATTTACTATGAAATGGAAGGAGTCATTTTGAATTTTCCACGTCAAGACATTTTTCAATACAAAACATTAATAATATGATATATGTACATACATTCTACGACACTTTAAACTGCTCCCAATTAGGAGGAGAGAGAAAGTGGCTCTTACACAACGCATATCACTGTCTTAAACAATTAAATTTTAAATGAATAACGTTGGGAATTTTTCCGCAATTACAATACAATTGTTGTTGTAGAATTGTGATGCAATTACGTGTCAGCTTGTTGTTATTGTTGTTGAACTTATTGCAAGTTGAACATTATGGCTGACCCAAGCCTCCAGCGATAGGCGTGCTCCAGCCCACTGCGTCGCTGTTAGGATCGAAATCATCGTCGCTGGTGACTAACAGCTCGCGCATACCATAACGCTGCCTGCAATTGTGGCAATAAGAAAATCACAAAAGTTAATTAATTAAAGCAATCCGCATGAAACATTCAGCGGCATTAAAGCTGCATCTCATGCAATAAACAAAAGCGGCGTATGACTAAAGTCACTTGAATCAAAGTGATACTCACTCTAAGTGCGACCGCCAAATGACCAAGGAGGCATACAAGGTAATCGAAACCAGAGCCACGAGCACCAGTATCAAGGTAAGCGTCAGCCGCTCGTTCTCGTGCGCCAGCAATGTTGATGTTTGTAAAACGTCATCCTCGCCACTTTCGCCATCATTTACTTCAATGTTTTCCGCCACGAAAGTATCTCGGTCTATTTTAAGCGCACCGGGTCCACTGTTGGAGGGAGATTGAGAAATTAGAGTAATGTGTTGTAAGAAAATATTTCATGATTCAAAGAATCGAAGAAAATGGTACTCACTGAAAACGTTCCTCAAGCTCCACATTTTCCTTTTTCGCATCCACGTTCTCCGTCTCCAATAGTTCCACATCGTATTTCAGATTTGAGGCCAATTCCAGATCGGTGATCATGGATTTGTCGGCGTCATTATGCTTTCGAACATTGAGTTGTCCATTTAAACTCTAAAATAGAAATACAAAATAGAAAAATGTTTTTTGTAAATGTGTAAAGTGTAAAAGGTATCTTAACAAATACCCTAGAGCAATGTTTTTTTTAGACAAAATTCATCTCATGAGCTGTATGTATTTTCCAATAAGATCAATTTCACCAACCTGCAAAAAATTGCACTACAATGCATTTTTGCAACGAAAAATTTAACTTGCAGACCTGTACTTAAATTAATTGAAATTAGAGTTAATGAAGAAAACATTTTCTTTTTATTGTATAGGATTTCTTTGGCACTCACAAAAACTGACAATGCAAGAAAATGTATGTTAAGGTTCCCTAACAACATTTCATTGAACCCGAAAATTTGCCTCTTGAATACGACCTTGCTTGCCCACAAAAACTTTCTGAAAGTGTAACGTTTTTTTCAAACAGCATGCAAAATTTTTGTTAACGCTTGCTGTCGGGTTTTACCCAAATCATTGCACAATTTGCAAATTGTCAATGCTTGATTTCTTGTCATTGACGCCTTGACCTGATAAATTCACTCCTTGTGGTTGCACAGCAATTTTCGAGATCGTAACGCAATTATTGTTAATTCGAAAGTAAACACTTGCAAGCAGTCAATTTACATAATCAACAGATCGAAAATATTATATCACTAGTGTGTTGGCGTTTCAGCAAGGTCTGCACCATAGTGTAAAAAAAATTTTTAATATATATGCACATAATAATCGCTCTGATCGTACGAGATATTTTTTCCAGCTTTCATAATTTTAACGGTATACTGTGATCAGCTGTTATTAAGCTCAACAAAAATTGGACAACAATTAAAAAGTTATTTATTAAAGTTTTTCACACCGTTTGCAAAACATTGCCAATATTATTCAAAAGTTTATTTACTTGTACACTCACTCATGCAAATATATGTGAGTATACATATATGTATGTATATTTGTACCGTTTGCAGTTCAATGAAAAGAAACATTTTTTTGCCACTGCCACTACCACAAGATAAGATAATTTTTTGTCAGATAAGAAATTTTTCTATAAATCAAGAACGGAACTGTGTACAACAATAAACATTTTAAATATGTCCTTCGCTGTCTCTTTCTACTAAAATGTTGAAGCTCCGAGTGTAAAATTTATTATAAATGCGTGAAAGTTTAACCTGCATATTTTAAGAAATATTGTGCAAATACAGTAGAGACTTTACAAAACGGTTTTTGGTCTACAGCGACAATTCGAGGTTGTATGGAAATATGATAACTCAATTCATTGCAATGAAATAAATTGCAGATAAAAACCAATTTTTTCACTCTGATGAAATTAATCTAGGAGAAAAGTTTATGAAACTTATTTCGGTAAGTTTCTTATGCAATTTTCTGTTAAAAAAGGAAAATTTTGCCATTTTTACTGAAATTTTATGACAGAGAATGCCCATGTACACAGAGCTGCCACATATTGCAATCTCGTTAGCTGAAAATGTGGTGTTAAGTGGGCGCTAGTTTCCTGGTAGAATATTTCCGCATTCTGAAGACAAATATTTGCACAAGTGACTTTATCACGAAAGATTCAACGTGCACGTTTAAACCAACTACATAATATGTATATTATATCACACCATCAGACTATCTTATCTGCAGACACTTCAATGCTGGCTTAAGCAATTCGTTAAAAACGAAAAATTTCCATTTAAAATGCTTGCCAAAATTTGCAAATAATATAGCTCAAGGTCAGTAGTATAAATATGATGGTTCTGGCGCAACCTGTGGAGGTGGAGCAGTGTGGAGCAACGAGAAATTTCATAGTGTGGAGCAGTGTGACGTCACATTTTTGCTCCACCATATGGTGAGGAGAAACGATGACGTCATCAGCGATAATGTAAACAATACGATGACGTCATCAGTGAAAATGACGTCATCAGCGATAATGTAAACAATACGATGACGTCATCAGTGGAAATGACGTCATCAGTGGAAATGCAACCCTGTTTTAAAATTTGAAGGTGACGTCATCAGTGGAAATGCAACCCTGTTTTAAAATTTGAAGGTGACGTCATCGGTGGAAATGCAACCCTGTTTTAAAATTTGAATTTCACAATTTGAATTTCACAATTAGATGTAATTTGAAGTGTGTATGTATGTGTATATGTGTGTGTATGTGTGTATGTATATTAGAATTTCACATTTATGTAGATGTAATTTGAAGTGTGTATGTATATTAGAATTTCACAATTAGATGTAATTTGAAGTGTGTATGTATATTAGAATTTCACAATTAGATGTAATTTGTTATGTGTGGAGCAAAAATGTGACGTCACCAGTGAAAATTTGTATGTATGGAGCAAAAAAAATACTAGAACAATTCCTCCATCGTATGGGAGGAGCAGAAAGTTTACTAAAATCATGTGTGAAAATGCAACCCTGCAATACAATTTGAATTTCACAATTAGATGTAATTTGAATCCGTTGTGTTGAAAAATAATCAAATAAATAAATATGGTGTATATATAAAAATTGAATATTTATTTGTATATATGTATGTAATATAACAAATTATTAGTTTTTATTTTTCTTTGTCTCTTTCTGAAGGTCATCATATTTCTTTTTCCTACAGGAGTCTACTTTATGATCATTACTGCCACAATAATTACAATATAAGAGTTTTTCGTATCCTTTTTTACGATTGAAATAATCCATTTTGATCCTCCTTGGGCTAAAGCTGATACTATAGTGGTAATTGTTTAAATGCGATTCTCTATATAATACCCATTTAATGGATTATTTTATTCAACTCTATATTACTTCACCCTGTTTTAAAATTTGAAGGTGACGTCATCAGTGGAAATGCAACCCTGCAATACAATTTGAATTTCACAATTTGAATTTCACAATTAGAATTTCACAATTAGATGTAATTTGAAGTGTGTATGTATGTGTATATGTGTGTGTGTGTGTGTGTGTGTGTGTGTGTATGTATATTAGAATTTCACAATTAGATGTAATTTGATATGTATGGAGCAAAAATGTGACGTCACCAGTGAAAATTTGTATGTGTGGAGCAAAAAAATACTAGAACAATTCCTCCATCGTATGGGAGGAGCAGAAAGTTTACTAAAATCATGTGTGAAAATGCAACCCTGCAATACAATTTGAATTTCACAATTAGATGTAATTTGAATCCGTTGTGTTGAAAAATAATCAAATAAATAAATATGGTGTATATATAAAAATTGAATATTTATTTGTATATATGTATGTAATATAACAAATTATTAGTTTTTATTTTTCTTTGTCTCTTTCTGAAGGTCATCATATTTCTTTTTCCTACAGGAGTCTACTTTATGATCATTACTGCCACAATAATTACAATATAAGAGTTTTTCGTATCCTTTTTTACGATTGAAATAATCCATTTTGATCCTCCTTGGGCTAAAGCTGATACTATAGTGGTAATTGTTTAAATGCGATTCTCTATATAATACCCATTTAATGGATTATTTTATTCAACTCTATATTACTTCACTCCTCCACCATATATAAGGAGGATAAATTTTAGTATAGTTTATTTGTATTTATATTGTAAAGAAATTTTAGGCAAAGGTGTCCACAATTAAATGAATTGTATTGCTGTTGTTGTTCATAGTTGTACTGAATGTTATTTCCCAAGTACTTGATTATTTCTTGTGGAGGTTGTAAATTTCCAAAGCTATCGAAATATTCCTTACAAGTTCCATTTTTATTATATGCTACCCAATGTGTTCCAGAACCCTTAGAAATATCCAGATTGACTATGCCACATTCGCGAAAAAATGGTCGTTTCGGTAGAGTATCTCGCATAAAAATTCCTCTGAAATGGGGTATATTTTTGGCATATTTCAACAAATCGACATCAGTAAGAGCTCTTTTAGGTAGCCTCTTTAATGGTTTTTTGATTCTGGTGTATAACATAAACCAAAACCCTTCTTATAGGGCTTAAGATGTAATCCCTTTCCCAGAGCAATTGATTCCATAGTTTTATTATGTCGATTTGCTTCTGCTAATTGTTCCCTAGCATGTTTAGTATCATTCAAAACTCTTGCCACGGCAGCTCCACCAGATGTCAAACCTCCAATTGCTCCGAGAGCAGTTAAAATGGGTATTAATGGTAGAAAACCGCCAATTTTAGGTATGGGTATAATACGAGGAACGTCAATTGAACCCTTTTTACCCCTGAAAGTATTTTGAACTACTTTTCGAGCAATAGAAATTGCTTGTTCAATATTTTCAGGTTTCTCTTGATTCAAGATTCTTTTAGCATTCATTACGGCTTTTGAGAAAAGTTTTCTTCCATTTAAACATTTCTTTCTATTATTTCCTCTTTTCTTTTGAGGCTTATTAACAGCCTTGCTCTTACTCATAACATTCCCCATACCGAATTTCACTTTAGTTTTCAAAGCGTTGGCAACTAACCATGCGTTGGCACGCTCACCGATTTTGTTTCCTTTGTTTACAACTCTTTCCCACGCTTTATCAACTAAAATTTTATCGGCTATGTGTCGCTTGTTTATATCTTTTGTTTCTGCGTAAGCAATATCGTGTTCTCTACAAGCTGAATCCAAGGGATTAATTCCTCTATCGCCTCTTACTAAACGTTTTTCCAATTTCGTCCCCGGCCCACAAAACTGATAGCCTGGTAAATGAAGTTCCACTGGCAACGAATTTATTAGATTATTAAGAAGACTTCTTCCGACAACAAATCGATTAGGACTGATTTGATTTTTATAGTTTACTACCATATTATAATGAATAATGTTTTAACCTTTCACACAGTCCATTAAAGACTAATGTAAATCAACAAATGTATATGTTTCATATAGATTGTCATCAGTTGGTAAGATGCGTCTAATAAAACAACATCAAAACATAATTGTGAGAAATGTCGATATTTCTTCAAATAATCATCAAAAACTAAGACACAGTTCACTACTTCCGAACACCATACGAGCGCTTATTGTTGGACCATCAAATTGCGGAAAGACCAATGTTATGATAGGTCTATTAGAAAGTCCTAATGGTCTAAAATTTGAAAATATATATTTATATTCAAAATCTTTACATCAGCCTAAATATAAATATTTAAGACAATTGATAACACCAATTAAAGGTATGGGGTTCTATACATTTTCTGAGAATGAACACGTTATACCACCGGACAAGGCCAAAAGAAATTCCATCATGATTTTTGATGATGTTGCCTGCGAGAAACAAAATAATATTCGTGCATATTTCTGCATGGGTCGGCATAAAAATGTTGATAGCTTCTATCTGTGTCAAACATATACACGTATACCAAAGCATTTAATACGTGACAATGCTAACATGATAATTATGTTTAAACAAGATGAACTGAATATGAAGCATATATATCATGATCATGTTGGTGGGGATATGTCATTTAAAACGTTTTGTCAAATGTGCACAGAATGTTGGAAGGATAAATATGGATTCCTTGTTATAAGCAAAGATGATGATATTGATTCTGGACGCTATAGAAAGGGCTTCAATATTTTTATTAAACAATAAAATGTCAGATGCTATAACTAAATTGTTTAGTATGTTATCTGCTCTCAAGCTATTACAACTGATTCAACAACTTGATTTACCTGATATCTGATAGCAGATAAGCTGATAACCTGTTACCTGATACCTGATATCTGATAGCAGATAAGCTGATATATAGCTGATATATAGCTGGTATAGAGCTGGTATAGAGCTGATATAGAGCTGGTATAGAGCTGATATAGAGCTGATAAGCTGATATAGAGCTGATATAGAGCTGGTATAGAGCTGATATAGAGCTGGTATAGAGCAGATAAGCTGGTATAGAGCTGGTATAGAGCTGATAAGCTGATATCTGATAGCAGATAAGCTGATATCAGATAAGTAGATAGCAGATAAGGTGATACACTTTTAAAATCGGAAATCATAAAATGAATGAACAACTTTTGAATGATATTATTAAGACCAGAAGTGTATTGAAGAAGAAAATCAGGAGCTTAAAGTTGGGTGAAGCGAATACAAAGAATATTTTAGAAGATACCTTTAAACCCATAACAAAACCTCTAAAAGAATTTATTGAAAAGTCACATACACAACAAAGATCTACCGAAAGAGAAAACCCTAATGATTACGAATTCAATGAAATACCAAAGAAAACAAGTACTCCGTTCAAGTTAAAAAACGATGATGAGCTTATGGACAACAGCAATGAGGGTGATGAGGATGTTGATATATTTTACTCACAAGAAAATGAATTGCCAAACGATAGTAGTCTTATTACAAACTTATCGCAGTTGGCACAAAAAAATCAATTAGATACTTTATATGGACCGCATAAAGATAAACATGATAACTGGCTGTTTGGTAATACACCAATTAAATTGCAGAATGATAAAATTTCAATTGGCGTACAAAATTGGTCTTTAACACGCGGACTATTTGAACTATTATTTTACAAAAAACCCGTAAACTATGATGCTACTGAATTGTCGATTTACAAAAAAATTTTACAACAAACGAATGCTCATAAACGTAACTATAGCGATGAAACTCAAATTAAAGGAACTAGAGCATTCAAATATAAGAAAATAATTAAAAATTTGTTTAAAGATAAAAGTACATTATCAACTTCTACACGCAAGGGATCTGGTTTGATGAGAGTTAATAAAAATGTTCCTAATTATATTTATTGGGATGATCCAAACGAAATTGTGAATAGATTGCGACTCTTAATATCATCACAATCAGCTGGTCATACTAGTCATAATAATGAAATAGTGTCAATTATTGAAGAACTCAGAGAAGCCAATATAATTATATAAGCACATACATCAAAATTGGAGTGCATATTCGCAATATGAGTGTTAATAAGTTTGGTCACTACTCCGTTACAAGGCGAAACGATGAATTTAATCTCAGAAAAAAAATTCCCAAATTGATGGGGCTTAGTTTGGATAAGGATAAAAATATGAACGTACATGGAAGACGTATAAAAAACCTAGGAAATCCATTATATGAGAATGACGCTGCAACACAAGAATACGTCACAAATAGCTTAAATGATATAAATGTGGAGATGAAGGACTTAATAAACGACAGTGTTGGTGCATTAATAAAATATGTAGATGACGGCATTAAGGAAGCTGAAAAATCATTGAATGAGAACATTGCGAAGGAGAAGAAAAGTTTCGATTCAGATATTGAGGGGATAATTTTATCTATTAAAGAATTAAAGTTAACTGTTGATGAAAATCTTAATACACACTCAACATATTTTCAATATAAAGTTTGAAAATATCGAATCATTCTTATTTAATCATGTATCTGGAATAAAACCTACCCAATAAATAGAGATACGAACAGTAGCAAAGGTGCTCCCGAAGCCACCATCAATAAAGTGTCAATATGAATAAAAGATTTTTAGTAGAGGAACTGCATAAGCAAGCGCGTAAAAATTTTAAACGTCGCTCTGTAATCACAAAAGGAATAGATGATCTCTGGCAGGCTGATTTGGTTGAAATGGGAACTTATTCCAAGTATAACAGAGGATACCGTTATCTTTTAACAATTATCGATACATTTTCGAAATTCGCTTGGGCTGTAGCACTTAAAACTAAAAGTGCCGATGATGTTGCTAGATCGATGAAAGGTGTTTTCGTTCTAGGACGAATGCCAAAAAATCTACAAACTGATGACGGCAAAGAATTTTTCAATAAGGAATTTAAAACTTTGATGAATAAATATCATATTAATCACTATTCTTCATATAGCGTTTTAAAAGCGTCAATTGTGGAACGTTTCAATAGAACACTAAAGGGAATGATGTGGAAAGAATTTAGTTTTAATGGCTCATATAGATGGATTGATAACTATAAAGATTTAGTTGAAAAATATAACAATAAAAAACATAGAACTATAAAAATGATACCTAATAATGTAACGTCCTCCAATGAAAAAATGTTGTTGAAAACTGTATATAATAAGATAAAAATGTTCGCTAAACCCAAGTTTCATGTGGGTGATAATGTACGAATTAGCAAGTATAAACATATCTTTGAAAAAGGTTATACACCAAATTGGACAACAGAAATTTTCGAAATTCATCACATCCAGAATACTAATCCAACTACATACATATTAAAGGACTACCAAGGAAATGTAATCAAGGGAGGATTTTATGAATATGAGGTGATGAAGACGCGATATCCCAATACATATCTCGTTGAAAAAGTCCTAAAAACGAGAGGAAGTGAAGCTTTTGTTAAATGGCTCGGATTCTCCAATGAACACAATTCATGGATTCATAAAAGTGAAATTTTCTAATATTGTTAAATCTAAATAGTAACATAGCAAATAAAAGAGATTTTTTTTTAAATTTAATCAAAAATTAATGAGTTTTATTGTTTGATATATATATATAATTCTTAGTTGGTTACATGATTTGACATGACATATTTTTTTTTTAAAAGAACATTTTGTATTAACTCTATCAAAAATAATCCCACACAAGACGAAGTCCATATCCAATATTGTATTAGTAATTTGTTATAGCGTTGAACGCTTGTGATTCGATAATGTAAACAAAATATTCGCATGCATGAACATGTTCACTCTACCAGGAATTAGAAATTTGATATGCGGACATGGTGCGTGCCGCTATAGCTACTGCTGCGTGCTGTGATAATGTAAACAAACGCTTTACTCCGGTTTATTTTTGATTCGCTTTATTTTTGGCTCGCTTTATTTTCACATTATTTTTAGATCGCTTTATTTTTGAGAGCTTTATCAAAATAATTATACGCAAGGCGAAGTCCTTATGCAATATTGTAGTATATTGTTTTATAGTCTGCTTTATTTTTCTGAACTTTATGTACATATTCGTATATATACACATGTTCACTCTATCAGAAATTAGAAATTTGCTAACGATTTGATATGGTGTCACAACGTCACTAGGGCTTTGGTTTTACTGAGCTTTTTTCGAATTAAAAACGATTTTTCAATTAATATTTAATAATAAAATATTTGTTTTTATTAATACTTGATAATAAGATCTGATGACAAAGGATCAAAATTTATTGCATTAAATGCACCATCATTTATTTCGTTAGTGCTGACGCCGACAGCTTTTCCAATCTCTATTTTATAACTTCCATCAGGGGAATCAATTTTCAGGATTTCAAAACCTCCTTCGCTTAAAGTTTTCAACGTCATCTGGCTGACTGTGTTGAATTTTGGAGGTAAAAACAGCACATGTTCTGATGTTTCAACCAATATACGTTCTCCAAATTTAGTTGTTATCCTCTTCATGTTGAGGACCGGGTATGGACTCCTATGTAACATACTAGAAATCGCTAGAATCGACTTTATTCCTTTAGAATTTTTATTGTTAAATTCCTTGACTGCATCCATTGTGTTGAATTATTGATTTGACTCTGTAAATAAAAGAAATATGAAAAATAATAAAAAAAATTTATACATTCAAATATAAAAATATTTAATTAAAGGATACTCACTTTAAATTTTTACCAAGTAGGTTTTATTAATGTTGTCTGCTCACTATTCTGTGTTGAATGGAATTTGCTACTCGTTTTCCGGCTTTTTATATGAATTCGTGAACATAAACTTTCAAGCAAAGAGAATGTTAATATAATATAGTACACATCACTCAAATTTTCAACAAATCGAAGTGAGAGTCGTTTATTAAAAATAGAGAGAAAAAATGCCCAGTCAGCATATATAAACAACAACAACGCAGAAACCGAACGCAAAAATGCTCAGTCAGCATATATGAACATCAACAACAACACAGAAACCGAACGCAAAAATGCTCAGTCAGCACATATGAACAACAACAACAACACAGAAACCGAACGTAAAAATGCTCAGTCAGCATATATAAACAACAACAACACAGAAACCGAGCGCAAAAATGCCCAGTCAGCACATATAAACATCAACAACAACACAGAAACCGAACGTAAAAAATGCTCAGTCAGCACATATGAACATCAACAACAACACAGAACCCGAGCGCAAAAATGTCCAGTCAGCATATATAAACAACAACAACACAGAACCCGAGCGCAAAAATTATCGTTCGGCTCATTGTCGCTTCTTATATAAAGGACGAATGAACGTGAAGCTTTTAATAGTACTGTTTCAACTTTCATCGAGGAAAAAGTGAAGTTTAAAAGCTAAAAAATATTATAATTTAAAATATAAAAACAATAGTCCTGTGTCAACTTTCATCGAGGAGCAAAGTGAAGTCTAGAAGCTAAAAAATATTATAATTTTAAATATAAAAAACAATAGTCCTGTGTCAACTTTCATCGAGGAGCAAAGTGAAGTCTAGAAGCTAAAAAATATTATAATTTAAAATATAAAAAACAATAAATCAAAATGAAAGGATTTATATGTGAAGTATGTGGATGCGGATTTACTTCCAAATTTAATCTAAATCGACATATTGCTAGTAAGCATAATAAAGTTGAGATTGCATGTGAAATATGCAAACAATCATTTTCGCGAGCTGATGCGTTGGCACGACATAATAAAGTTTATCATCAGCCACAAGATTGTCTGCCATCATGCAGCAATAATAATAATAATAATAATAATAATAATAACAATAATGTAAATCAGTTGATTGATTTCAACCGAAAAGTACCTTGTGACAGTTGTGGTGAAAATGTTACATTCAAATCCTGGAACTATCACGTACGCACAAATAAACATAAGAGAAATTGTGCTATTACAAAAGACGAAAACTTTAAAAGTGTTAAATCGGCGTTTAATGAGCGCATTGAAACAGTTGTATTTGAAAATAAAGATGAAGGTCAACTAATACCTGATCAATTTTTGAAAAATTCTCAACCAATTATAATAAAAATGTTAAACGATATGCTCGAAAAACATTCAGCAATTAAATATAATATAGAACTGTTTGCTGAATTCATAAAAATGTCCAGTGATGATGAAATAGTTATTGACTTGAAATCATTTCAAACTAAAATGAGTGTAGCTCAAATTGAACCACAAGTGATTTCTAGCTATGAGGACATGTGTATGCAACTCTGCACAAAACTAGCTGAATTTCAAGAAAGAGATAGCGGCTGGACATTAATAAGACTCTCTCATCTGGAAATTAACATCAATCAATATAGACCAATAAAAGGATCGCGATATCTACCACTACCATATGAAGTCTACAAGAAGAAAGCGTGTATAAATGTATTAAACAATGATGAATTCTGCTTCAAGTGGGCGATAATATCAGCGCTGTGTCCAGTGGAACGTGATCCTCAGAGATGCTCCAACTATCAAATAGCAGACATTAAGGCTGATTTAATAACCTTGCGCAACAATATAGAGCTAAATTTCAAGGATCTGACATTCCCTCTACTAATTAAAGACGCAAAAAAGTTTGAGGACCAAAACAGCAGCATCAGCATTAATATTTTCGGATTCGATGAAGAGCTCCATAAAGTAGTTGGTCCCTACTATAGCACTGCTGCCGAAAAGGAGCACCATATCAACCTGATGCTAATCCAGAAAGAACAGCAGTTCCACTACGTGTGGATAAAACATATTTCAAGGTATATATATTCAATAATAAGAATAACAACAATTTATATACAATATTTATATATATTATACGATTTATATATTTAAAATTTTGATATATTTTGGTTTTCTATTTTTTCAATAGATTGCTACGTAAACAAGTTACGCAACATGTAAATCAACTGTTTATGTGTAACGACTGCCTGCAGTATAGGCATACTGCAGAGTCGTTGGCATTTCACAAACTTGGGTGCAACAAAATTGTTTGTGAAATGCCAAGAGGTAAGAATGTAGTTCTACGATATAAAAATTATGAACGGGAGTTAGATGTACCCGTTGTAGTATATGCTGATTTTGAGTGTATTTTACAAAGTGAAAATTTTCAAAACTCAGCACAAGTTAAGAGTATTCAAAAGCATGTACCTTTTGCATTTAGTTATTATATAAAATGTTCTAATAATAGTTATAGTAAATTAGTTCAATATTCAGGTGTAGATTCACCAAAAAAATTTGTAGAGTATTTAGTTAGAGATTTAAAAGATATTTATTATAATTATTTAGCTATAGTAAGGCCGATGAATTTCCTCACATCTGAGGAAATTCGAAAACAATTTGATAGCATATTATGTCATATCTGTAATAAAGAGCTGGGAAATGATAGAGTGGCTGATCATTGCCATTTAACTGGAAAATATAGAGGACCAGCCCATAATGAATGCAATTTGAGATATCAGATTGCAAAATTTATTCCTATATTTTTCCATAACTTTTCCGGTTATGATTGTCATCTTTTTATCAAAGAACTCACATTATTTCCAGGAGATATACATGTAATCCCTTTAAATAAGGAATTGTATGTATCTCTTTCGAAACGCATATTTGTGGATGAGAAAAATACAATTGAATTGCGATTTTTAGATTCATTTCGGTTTATGGCATCAAGCTTAGATAGTTTAGCTAATAATTTAGCTGTTAATGATTTACATATTACAAGAGAGATGTATCCAATTGAAGCTGAGTTTAATTTAGTCAGAAGAAAGGGTGTCTTTCCCTATGATTATATAAATTCTGTAGATCGCCTTAATGAGAAAAAACTTCCAACTCGAGATGAATTTTTCAACAAATTGTGTAATATAGAATGTTCAATTGAGGATTATGAACATGCTGAAAAAGTTTGGGATGTTTTCAATTGTTCGACATTGCTTAGTTATATGATGTTGTATTTGAAAACAGATGTTTTACTATTGACAGATATTTTTGAAAATTTTAGAAAGGTTTGCAAAAATATTTATGGGCTAGATCCCTGCCAATATTATACTGCTCCAGGCTTATCTTGGGATGCAATGCTTAAAACAACTAATATTGAACTTGAGCTCCTTACCGATATAGATATGTACAATTTTGTACAAAAGGGAATACGAGGTGGACTTGTCCAATGCTGCAAGAGACATTCCAAGGCAAACAATAAATATATGAGTGATTACGACATTACCCAACCATCAGAATATTTAATGTATTTAGATGCAAATAATCTGTATGGTTGGGCAATGTCGGAAAAGCTTCCATATGGTGGATTTGAATGGATGCAAAATTTCGATGACTTTGAGATAGAATCAATTGAAGAAAATTCTTCTTTTGGTTATATACTTGAAGTAGATTTAGAGTATCCAGAAAATTACCATATTCTACATAATGACTTGCCATTTTGTGTAGAAAATAAAAACAGCCCCATAACCCAATGTAAAAAATTAATAGCAGATTTAAATAATAAAACTAATTACATTATTCATCATAGAAATCTTAAGCAATGTCTAGCAAATGGATTAAAGTTGAAAAAAATACACACAATTTTGAAATTTAAACAGTCGAGTTGGTTGAAGCAATATATAGATTTGAATACTCATCATAGAACATTAGCTAAAAACGAGTTTGAAAAAAATTTCTTTAAACTCTTAAATAATGCCGTATACGGCAAAACAATGGAAAATGTCGATAAGAGAAAAGATGTTAAAATTGTAACTGAATGGGAAAGTTATAGAAAACATTTAGGTGCTCGCGCTCTAATTGCAAAACCCAATTATCATAGCTCTACATTGTTTACAGATGACATGGTTGCAATCCAATTGAATAGGGTTCATTCGTTGTATAATAAACCTATATATTTAGGTTTTACGGTACTTGAATTATCCAAATTAAAAATGTATGATTTCCATTATAATTATATGAAACCGAAATTTGGTGTAAATTTAACTTTAAATTACATGGATACAGACTCATTCATTTACAATATTCAGACTGAAGATTTTTATAAAGACATTAGAGATGATATAGATTTGTATTTCGATACTTCAGGATATTCAAATGACAATGCCTTCAATTTGCCTTTGAAAAACAAAAAAGTTCTCGGCATGATGAAAGATGAAAACAACGGAAATATAATGAGGGAATTCGTCGGCCTTCGATCAAAAATGTATTCTATTGATACGATCAATTGTAAACAAGTAAAAAAAGCAAAAGGCGTTAAAAAAGCTTTATTAAAAAACCTTAGTATAGAAGATTATAAAGATTGTTTGTTGAGGAAGAAACAATTCTATGGTAATATGTATATATTTAGATCAAGAGTTCATCAATTGTATACACAAGAGCTCAAAAAATTAATATTAAGTTGTTCAGATGATAAGAGATGTATTCAAGAAGATGGTGTTAACACATTAGCGTGGGGACATTATCAAATTAATTGAAAAATAATTAACATGTACAATTTTATATTCCTTATTTAATAAAAAACAAATAAAATACTTGAAAATTATATTGTTTTTTTATTTTTATAATTTACTTTCAAGATAAATAATTTTTCTTAGAATAATAGCATTTTTCAGAGCACAAACTCCGCTATGAGCATAAGAACATTGCGGGATACTAGAATATGTTTTTTGCAATGTCTTAAAATTTTCAAAACAGAATTCGTCTTCAACATTATAAACTTTAATCTGCATATTTAGTAATTTTTCGATCCAACGTTTTTTCTCGCTTCCTTTCACATACACTATAGCATCCTGAAGGTTTTCCTTTAAAAAGTTTTTGACGCTGTTGAAGGAAACCGATCCATCGTTCCATTCGAAACCATGATGTTTCGCAGTTAGCCAATTTGCTTGTTTCTGATATTTTACTGCTAACCTATTGAATTCAAATGGCGGCTTGATGATGAAATTTTGAACTTCAAAAGAATTAAAAGAAATTGCCAGCTCTTTAGCTATAAATTTGTTGAAGTTTCCAATAAAGCCTTGCACATCTATAGTTATAAAATGTTTGATTTCCATCGTTGATGCACGTGTACACTCATAGAAGATTAATAGATGAATGTAAATGTAGCTTAATTTGTTTTCCTTATTTCACCAGTTAGTGGGGTGTATTCGATAAGCTTATCATGTATGAGTACACAGTATGCTGAGGTATTTATAGGAACATTTGTTAATGTTTTAAATTCAATCCTGATATCTATTGGTCCTGATTTGATTGTTTCATTCTGATGTGTGACATCTACTACAATGATTGGAGCTTTTGTTTTAAATTCTTCACATAAGAGCAACGGTTGAGGGTCACGAATGTAGTAGTTTTGTTGAAATTTTGAATACATTTCATATAGAATAGCATAACGCTCTCGTTCAAATTTAAGATTGAGGTCATCATAAGGGTAAGTATCAGAATTTAAATGTACTTTGATATCGGTTAGGTCACAGTGTTGAAACTTGTTTTCATTTAGAAATGCTATTAGAATAAAGCGGGGTCTTTCGTTCTGCTGCGATAACTTTACATTCCATAAGTGATTTGTTCCTTGAATGAGCATCGGATTGAAGTGACAGTCCCAACTGCGAAATGCCATACTTAGAGGATGACCGCTTTTAATAGTTTTAAACATTTCTAATTTTGAAGAATCGGCTAGTTGAACATGAGGAATTTTCCATGTTATATTCATTATTTTCATCTCGACTTTTTCGTTTCCTTCAGAGGAGTAAACTGCATTCTCGTCTGATTTTGAACGTAATAATATCAATTCATGTTTAGAATTTAATAACACTTTACTATAGTCTTCAGCAAAACCCAACAACATTTTTAAGGGTACGCAATAATTAAAATACCCATTGTTTAAAACCGTTTCACCACCATTTGTCCATCCAGCATTTTTTAACATATTACTTTCGTTAATGTTTAGAGAGACATAATTTTTGATTGTCGTTGTTACACCCAAGTGGCGTGTGCTATCAATTTCAAGTCCATTCAACTCATAGCGAATTTCGTCGAACATAAATGCTACAGAGTTGTTTTTCAATTTAATATTAGATGAAATTGTACCATTCTCTAGGGTTGCAAATCCTTCAATATAAATAAAACTTTCGCTGGGTAGAACTTGTAGATCTTGATTTTGAATTGCAATCCTAACTTCATCATTATTGTTATACGATTGAAGATATGGCGAATAACTATGGTATTCTTTTTTTATAATCCGCTCATCATGTAAAGGTTTTTGTAGAACATTAAGGATTTCGCTCATGATTAAATTAGGGATGATGTTGTTCTTGTTGTTGTTGTTGTTTTTTATTTTTTCAATTGAAATCCTAGAGATTTCAAGAAGTCCTTGTTAAGCTTTGTTAATTGTTTATGTTTAGGTGATTGTCGTCTCCGTTGATGTAACCTTCTTTGTTCAACAGACGGAGAAGAAGTGAGGTATACTTCACTCTTCAGTAAATTTTTATTGTAAATAATCATTACTCTTGCGGCTTAAAATGCAGTCTTAAAGTAATTGTTTCTCCACGAAAATTAACTAAATTGTCGTTCTGATCTAGGATTTTCACTGTTATAGAACTTATTTCTTTAACGTTGATTGGTAGATAGATAACATTTTGAGGACGTTCATTTATTTTATATCCAGGGCTTACATCAATCGAGAATTCGTGAACTGTATGAGCTGGCGAGCTATTAATATATGCACCGACTACTATATTACAATGTATTCTTATTATATTAATGTTGGTGATATTCACTGGTAAATCAGACGAATGAAAATCGCCCGCTTCTAGTTCCCTGCTTTTGAAGCCCAATAGTTTGCCAATAGTTCGTTTCCTATTAAAGTAAATCTTTTCAGTGGAATATATCTCTGTTTGCATCGTGTTGTTATTTGCTTCAATTGAAAGTGCACCATCTTCTTTGATTTCATTATATTTTTCATGCAAGTATTCTGCAATATCTTGAAGTTCATATAAGCCGACCGGTATTTCAATAATTACATCATCGATATGAAATAAATTGTTCCCAACATCAACATTCGGTATAGAATTATAGGTATAAAAATCAATTAGACCACACACATAATTTTCCGATAAATCTATTGGTGGAAAGTAGTTTGCCGTCAGAATAGAGGTATTTCCACTTAAAGTAAGCGTTTTCGATGTCATGATGATGTGATCTAAGCCAATATCGCAATGAATAAAAGGCAGATGTGACGTGTCATTTATATGAATTTATTCTCGTATTAAACAAATATTTTACAACATAGAATATTTGAAATCATTAATAACTTCCTCTCAAACGACGATAGTGACTCATCAATATCTTTGCATTTTTACATGCTCTCTCATAATAAAAGCAGACGCAAGTATCCGGTCCGGATGTACATTTTTCATTGCTCCATGCACATTCTCTATAGTGGCTTCCAAAATGGTTTTCAACTAGTTCATTAGAATCCGCCCTTTTTATTTGTTCAAGCCATAGAAAAAAGGATGTTAGATGCTCTGGTAGAACAAATGAGGAATAATCGACTAAAAACTTTTCAATTTCAACCGCTAGCGACATGATTACTTCAACGTTTTAACTAAAACTAACGAAATATTCTATATGTAAGTAATATACCTTCTTCTCGATTCCCTATAACACACATACATACATACACACTTCAAATTACATCTAATTGTGAAATTCAAATTGTATTGCAGGGTTGCATTTTCACACATGATTTTAGTAAACTTTCTGCTCCTCCCATACGATGGAGGAATTGTTCTAGTATTTTTTTTGCTCCATACATACAAATTTTCACTGGTGACGTCACATTTTTGCTCCACACATAACAAATTACATCTAATTGTGAAATTCTAATATACATACACACTTCAAATTACATCTAATTGTGAAATTCTAATATACATACACACTTCAAATTACATCTACATAAATGTGAAATTCTAATATACATACACACACACACATACACACATATACATATATAAACGGCTTCAAATTACATCTAATTGTGAAATTCAAATTGTGAAATTCAAATTTTAAAACAGGGTTGCATTTCCACCGATGACGTCACCTTCAAATTTTAAAACAGGGTTGCATTTCCACTGATGACGTCATTTCCACTGATGACGTCATCGTATTGTTTACATTATCGCTGATGACGTCATTTTCACTGATGACGTCATCGTATTGTTTACATTACCGCTGATGACGTCATCGTTTCTCCTCACCATATGGTGGAGCAAAAATGTGACGTCACACTGCTCCACACTATGAAATTTCTCGTTGCTCCACACTGCTCCACCTCCACAGGTTGCGCCAGAACCATCATATTTATACTACTAAGGTCATTATAGAGTTATCAACTAAAACTACTTCAAAAATTTAGATTTTTAATTATTTGTTATGAAATCATGACGACGAAGCGAAAGAAAATGTTGAGAATACAACACGACGAGTATGGTCTCTAAATAATAGTCTCTAAATAATAGATCCATTACATCGGTAGCGATTGCAATTTTTTGGACAACTTGGAATACATACTCTTTCAATTGAGTATATTTTAGTTAGTACAATATAATCTAACCTACTTAGTTCAGTATAAAAATCTAAAGCCTCTTTTCGAACATTTCTCGAGCAAGTGAAAATAAATCAAATATTTAAAGTTCAATTGGAAAGATATAGGAAATTATATATCTGTATTTCAAACAATTTAATGCTGATACTTCTATTATTATTTGTTAATTTCAAATAAAAAAATTGAATAATACAATTGAATAAATCTTTGAATTGAATCAACAAATTACTTCATCTAAGTCTACAAATTGCAAGCCTTTTTTAGAAAAATTATATGAATGAAGCGTTGTGAGTAAAACGTGACTCCTAAAAGTTTGCGTTCAAATTTCGTTTATGAATTTCATCTTTCGTTTTTGTTTTGGCACACAAGTTCGTATGCTATGACGCGCTGCCAAACTGGTCAAAGGAATGCTCAATTTAATTAGAGAGATTAATTGCCGCAAATTAGGCAATTCGGTTGTTTCCTAACAAGCCCGCTTTGACCTCAATGAGCCAATGAGACTCAGAACTACGCAAATCACGTTTCGAACGACAGTGTGTTTTGCGGAGATTCCCTCAGTGCTTGGAACGGCGTGAGTCATGCAGAGCTGTGTTGAAAAATATTTCGTCACCGTTTGAACGGCATTTAGCGCTAACCGAGCTCAGTTTGGGAATCTACTACCAGCACTTTGGCTCAACAGTGAAGTGCAGCTAACGTGACTAATACGCATTAATGGTCAAAATATTTGCGGTGGAAATAAAAATCTAAACGTGCGCGTGTTTTTTTTAGTTCAGAGTGAAGTCGAATTTCCGGTTTTGTGCATTTCAAGCGCATGACTTCCGTTCAGCTTGATGCAACTTTTTAAAGAAACCAGTTTTATTTTTTTACAAGCAAATGAGATGAAATATTTAAACCGCAGTGGACAGCTGGTAGCTATTTTTAAACGACATTTTTGTTGAAAATCAGCTTTGCGTGGTTGGTTTGAGCGTGCGCTGGAATGCTTTGCTAACAGCTCAAAAAATACATAAATTAGCTTAGCGTCTTGTTTTATTCTAAATTGGGCATATTGCGGCTCGTAAACTCATAACTCACCTCTTCTCCTAAGATGGGATTCTTTTGCGCCGCATTCAGATCGCTGACTTCCCCTGAACTTTCTTTGAGTGGGTCATCTTTCAGAGTCGACGCTTCTGGCATGGGATTCGCGCATGCTGCAAAGAATGAACAAAAATGCATAAATTATTTGATATCTTCAGCACTCCTTTTATATTTGAAATTCACAACAGACGCGAAATGATTTATTGACATTTTTGTTCACATGATGGCGTATTTTAATTGCCTTATTAAGAATTTTTTTACTGCTGAGTGGATCAATTTTACCAAAATTTTTGATGAAAGTTGAGTAATTTAAAAAGTTTTACGAGAGCTTGTATTCAATATTCCCTATATACAATTTTAAAAAAATAAATACGACACACATTTTTGAGTGCAAACCCTTCATGAACTAAACTTTTATAAGTGGTAATAATTTCAAATAAAAATTTTGCTTCTGGTGATCCTTTTAAATAAAAATACTTTCCAATAAATTAAAGCAATATTGACTGGTTGCTTCGATTTCCTTCTTTTGCAGAGTAGCCTCTGTTTTAAATATAAGCCTATGTAAAAATCGAAAGCCAAAACTTTAAAGTATTTACATACAAGGAAAAATGTACTCACAGAAATTACTACATAATGTTATTTAAGTTAGTTAAAATTAACTTTAAATGTAATACTGTAACTACACATTTTTAAAGAAAAATGTTTGAACTGAAATCAATGAAAAAATAAGAAAAAATCTTTCTAATTGGCTTCCTATAAAAGCTCAGTATAAAAGGTTGAAAGACGTTATATTTGCAAGTTTCTTCTTCATTTATTTATACGAAAATCTTAACCTACCTTAATACATGATCTCATATGAATCTAGTACATATACATATGTACATATGTATCTTATGTGCTTTGTACAATGAACCCAGCGATAACAATCCTTCTATAACGCTATAAAACGTGCAAGGCACAACCAATTCTTTTTCAGAAGGTTGATGCTATGGATACCGGAAGGGTCTTCTACACAAAGAATACCTTCGTTATTCGCGAAGGATGCTGTCGTTATCGCTAGGTGTTTTAATAACTTAACAAAGAGTTTGTTAAAAAAGTCGGTCTGTTATTACGAAAAATTATCAATGACGTACAAGACTTTGACTCACGTTTCTAAGCAACGTGTTTTTATTACAGCTTAAGCATTTACAAATATTTTAATAACATTTTCGCAGAATATCTGATCGCTCATCCACAAAGTAAGCTAGTTTATCTTTGGGTAAACTACTACTGCGCATAAATACTATCAGATCTTGTTTCAGTGGAAAATATGTAGCGCTATCTCTGAATGGAATCTGTGCTCCGTCCGTTGTAAGCGCAAATATTTTCGGTGATAGCGTGCCAAATTTGCAGAAACGACGCTTAATTCTGGCAAATATTTGCACATATGGTGACAAACTTTGTTTTGCTGCCTTTTTCAATCCGCTTCGAACCACTACTTTGCATGCAAATGCGCGGGATTAACGTGGCTGCCATGCAAAGCGACCGGTCTTTCTATTTTACTCCCATTTAAATGCCTGGTATCTTATCGCGCTTGTAAGGCAGGAAAGTGAACAGCACAACTGTCGTGCAAACTGAGCAAACATGCAAAACGCACATGTGGTGCGATCAAACCGGCCGAAGGGGCCAATGGGGCCGATGGCAGTGGCGTCGTCAATTAGAAGGCACTGAAAATGCGTGTGCTTCAATTAAAATTGTGTGTGCGAAAGAAAAAAGCGTCCCAGTGAACAAATGGCAACGCTGGCACTGAGCAATAGTTCCGACATATGCCTGCTTCTTTATGCTCTGCTAAAAAATATTTGATATTTATTGCATACAAGGCAGTCACACTATTTTATCTATGGATAGCTTTTTTGCATGCCCATTTTAAAAAGAAGAAAACAGTTATTTGGCAGTGTTGAAATTGAAGTTGCCATGAAGCGCCACAACAGCTGTTGCCACCTCAGAAAGTTAAACCGTTAACAGATAGACAAACAAATTGTCAACAGTGCTAAGTATTTTATTTTGTATCTTACTTTTATTGTTATTTTTCACAAGTACTATCAAATAAAATATCATTAAATGATGTCTGAGAATGAATCATGTATATATGCTATGAAATCAGCTTATAAAATACATATGGACATATGTACTTGCAGTAGTGTTATCTTGTGATTAAAATCTATTATCATTTGCGATAACGGTTTGCATAGCTGCCGATATTTCCTATGACGTGTGTCGTTATTTTTAATTTTCCTAAAATTGCGCTGAAAGCGAATTCCAATACATTTGCAACAAAATACGCATGAGATTATAAAATGCATATATGTACATAAATTAAGGCCAACAAGCTGTTATAGCAGCGCGTAGAGTGCTCAAATTAATGTTGCACATAAAAATCCTTTTTAAGTACCTTCTTTAAAAACATTTTTTTACTAAATTGATGCAATCGTAAAAACTGCAGCTTGCTATTTTCGCTTTTCGTTGAAAGAAGACTGAAGACTAAGTGGATGAGTGCATATAAAATGTCGGCGTTCAAGACCGAAACTAGTTTTGCAAAGTATCTCGTATCTCGTATGACTGTCGTCTATATCTTTGCGCATATTGTAAATTGTAAATGCAGTCGCTGCTCATTTTGCAATGTTCGAGTTCGCAATGGCAGCAGTAAAATTTAAATTTATGGCATTTTTCTTTTTTTAAATTTTTCATACTTTTTTGAACTACATACATATGTACATGTGTAAAGAAAAGATGCAGTTGTAAAACTTACCAAGGCTCACAAAGAGCAGCAACAGACTGCAGAGCAGTGTTTTGTATAAATATACTGCAGGCATTTTTATTTTGTTCAACTTCACACTTAAAAGAATACGAAATTAAGTGTAATCGATTCACTTGGAAGATGGTGCGTAAAAAATTCGCGTTCACACTTCTTATCGAGGCGTGTGCGTGTATAAGCCACAGGTGTTGGAAGTTATTAGACACACTCTCTTAGAATGAAGAAGTATACTTTTTCCGTCTTCTCAAATTCTTTTCGGCAAGGTGAACCACTTTTTATGTTGCCCTCTCCGAAAGCGGCCACTTCCCAGTCAGTTACGAATTTAACGTTTTTTTGCTCGAAGTTTGAAAGCTTTGCGCCGTACTGTTAAGCGTTTATTTTGTTCAGAAGTGCTTCCGCCGATTGTCGCGTTCGAACTGTTTTCATACCTTCGTACAATTCACCCGCCAAGCGCCAATTAACAGTCGCTGCTGCTGCTAACGAACACTTTTCATGCATTTTGTTTGTCTTTTACTCAGCAGCGAAGCAACCGGTTTCTTTTGTTGACTCACTCGCTCTCACTTTTTAATAAATCTTGTGCAGTTTCTCTTAAATTTGCCTTACGTTTATTACCTTAAGCTTAGCGTTAATAATGATGTTATTAAATTTCATTAGCAAAAGAATGTTAAAAAAAGACGAAAAAAAAGAAAAAAGTTTGTCAGGTGTGGGGTTCGAACCCACGCTCCCAGAGGGAACCAGAGCTTAAATCTGGCGCCTTAGACCGCTCGGCCAACCTGACTTTTGTATACGGTTTCTAAATGACGCATATCAGCTACAAGTAATAGAATCAAAAAGAGCAACTGTCAAAATTGCAGGAAAGTGAAAAATGATGCCATCCGAACAAAAGAAATTTGGCACATATAGATGCAAGTATTTTTTAAACATGAAAGTTGCAGTAAGTTTATAAAATAGTGATTTCTAATTTTAAGACGACATTCAGCAACATAATAATAGAATAATAATAAGCAAAACAACAATAAAAAATGTTTACCCAATTGTCAGATGTGGGGTTCGAACCCACGCTCCCAGAGGGAACCAGAGCTTAAATCTGGCGCCTTAGACCGCTCGGCCAACCTGACTGTAGATGCGTCTCCGCCAAAATCCGTACAAAATCGCAATTGTCATAATTCTAACTAGAATTTTCTTCTAAAAGTGCAGGCAAAAATCAACGTACGACTTGCAACGTGTTTCTACTAGGTTTGAGTTGGTTCAAAATGTTTCTACTAGGTTTGAGTTGCGTTCAAATTGTAAATATTATTGTTTTCCGATTGACAGACAAACAGCAAACAGCCATATGATTCAGTACAGAGATGTGAGATGTCTACGCCGGTGAAGAAACACATTTTTTTAAAGGAAAAATTTAAGAGTGCGTTGATTTTAATTCGTTTGCCCTTTTTGATTATCGCAAGACTTTTTCATTCGCTGTCGTTGAATACGTCGCTGTCGTCGCAATACGATAAGAAAAAAATTTGCAACCGAAAAATTAGCGTTGGAGCAAGAGCAGAAAAAGCAAAAGATCAAAGTTCGAGGACCAAACAGAACAGCAACTAAATTTTTTCCACTCACCCGTGCCACGCTCAAATTGCAGCAGCAACAAAATCAACCAATATAGCGTGAAAAAGCAATTTCACATTTGTGCAATATGACAGCATATGCAATGTTTAAAGCAACAATTCAAATACATATTTTATTGCGTTTATTTACAACAAAATATTACACCTTAAAGGTTTTGCTCTTGGTAGCGTAATATTCGTCCCTACGATGGTACGGCTCGTAAGGATCGTCAATGTAGTATTTTGGACGACGCCAGTAATTTGTCACCATTTTATCCAGCAACCAACTCTGCGAGGCATTGGTGAAAACATGCTGACGCAGGCGTCGTTTGCGAGCAGCCGACTTTTTGAACAACTTCTTGTGGCGGCCACAGTGCGTGCGTATCCACATGCCCCAATCCAAACGCTTGAAGCGCTTGATGACCGCTTTCACACTTTTGCGTTTGCCTTTGATGAGAGAAAATTTGGTTACGGAGCGTGTTGATTGCTGTTGGAGGGGCACGTGAGCAACCGATTTCAGTAGATGAGTTGCAGGCAGACTTCCGCATGTGGGTTTGGGCAACAAGGAGACCGCTGTTGTGCTTTTGCAAAAGGATGCAAACAATGCACGTTGAGAATCGCGCAGAACAGGCGCAGTTCTATTGGCGAACAGAGCAGAGCTTCGAAGTGCTGTAAAAGTTTATGCTTTTATTTAAAGCCTGCGCGGTTAATATATTTTGAAGTACTCACCACTGCTGACAAGTGTGCGCAGCATCTTTGTATATTTTCTTTTAAAATAAAATAATTATATTTTGCTCATATTTCGCCGTGATTCCATAACCAAAAACCGAACTGTCAATGACAGATTATTCAACTTCTTCTTGTAGTCAGTGGCTATTCACAATAGTTGAGCGTTGATACAGAAAATCTAATTTTGTTTTCTCACATATTATTAATAAAAACTTTTAAAATAAAGTTTTACCAGAGAAGAACATAAGCGTCCTCTGGTTTTACATTACAGCAAGACTGTTTTAGAAAGAAATCAATCAATCTTTTAGCTCAGTACATTAGCTCTTCATTATCTGCCTGAAAGTGCTGCCACTTTACCAGAGAGGTTTTTTCATTTGACGTTTTGCTCATTGCTCCAATCTGAAGAGGAGAAAAGTTGATAATCCGCCGTGCGTTGTGTGGTCGTGAAAAAAATTGGAACGCCGGTCCAACGGGCAATATCTGTAAACGAATTCCAGAATTAAAGTAAAAATGTATCGTTTGGTGTTGAGGGAGCCGTGCCGGAGCGCGATTCGGGTAAGTTGTGTTGTCACGCACGCGGAAGGTATTGAATGTTCGCGGGCGCGGGCGAGAGAGAGCTAGGTAAAGCAGAAGCACTGCCCTCTCCCACACCTTGGCGAATTGGTTGTTATGTCATATGAATTTTCCAAAATACTAATAAACCAAGAGAAATCCTTGAAAAAAGTTGTGCCCTGACGTGCAGACAACTTGTGCAAGCTATAAAACCAAAATGGGTAGTTGTAACGATTGCCGAAGTGGGGAACTATTTTTGTGAGTGACAACACACACTGGGCGAAAGGAAGCGGCTCTTGCCATCGCCTGTTTCAAGGCCTCACAATTTGTCGTAGAGTAATATCTTCTTCTTTGTCATATCTATTCAAAAATTAAATAAATTCAGTTGCATAAATACTATGTATAATATTTCCCAATCTTCTGTTGTAGAGAACACTGCAGCAACAGAATGGAAGGCATTACAGCACGAACGGTCCACCACGAAACGTGCGGCAAGCTGGCGTTGGAAAGGTGATTCTATTCATAGCGCCACTGGCTGTGGGTGGAGCGATAACATACGCAAAGTAGGTAGTCTTAAACTAGCAGCTTACAGTTTCTTTACAATATGCAAATTCTTTTAGATACGACCCGGAATTTCGAAAAACGCTGGAAAAGAGTGTACCTGGTGCAGAACCAGTTATCAAAGTTGCATTGCTGGAGGAGAACCCTTTGGACGGCATCAGCAAACGGTTTGATGATGTCACAAAGCAATTCGATAGTATGACCGAGTCCATTAAGGGTATCACCTCAGCAGTCACTGGATACTTTGGAGGCAGTTCCGAAAAGGAGGCACCAAAGAGTAAGCTTGACTAACTAACAACTAAACAGTGTATGTAGGTTAATTAATTTTTCTTTCGAATATTTTCAGAATCAGACGATGCAAAACCGATAATCCCAACCAAGAAAGCAGCTGTGAGTGTTCTTAATTTGTATTTTCCGTTCTGCTTTTATTTTAAGTTTAATTTTTATAGGTTCCTCCCACAACCATCACCGCAACTCCTGTCGCCTCGCCCCCACCTGTTGCTAAATCAACTGAACCAATCAAGCCCAAATCTTTGGAATTGCCCAAAGAAATTGTCGAATTGGAGCACGCCGTTGAGATGGCTGCTACGCTGGCTGTGAAGGAGTATCATAAGGCCATTGACATTCTGAAGGCGTAAGCGCAAGCATTTTTCATTAAAGATTTTAATTGGTTTATAAACGCAATTTTCTTTTCTTTGAAAGGTTCAATGCGGACGTACACAAAGTCGTTGATCAGGCTGTGGAACACATGGATCCTTCTTTATGGATGTCTCTTAAAAATAAAACCAACGCTCGCGACACTTCGGTAGAAACCGCGGAGCGTTCCGCACGCGAAGCCATTGATAAAATTGGTTCGTTTCCCTGTGATTAATAATGCGCATTTTTTAAATTTCTTATGCTCTTTTGCAGAAAAGTGTGAGGTGGCCTTGAGCAAAGCAGCAAATGCCGACAATCACGATCAAGTATCGGCGGTACGAAGTAAAGTCAAGAAGTCGGTCGATCACATCAATACCGTCAAGGACGAGCTCTATAGGAACAAAGACATCGCTACCATGTCGGAGAAGTACTGGCGCAGTGTAAGTGTCCCATAGCTATTGACATCATCATTTTAATATGATAAAGCTTCGTGATGTATTGTATTTTAGGTTGAAAAAGCACGCAACTACTTCGTCGACGAGATAGAATCCATATTCCCCGGCTTGAATCTAGCCGAAAAGAAGCTGAACATTGCCAAAGAGGATATGGATTTATTTCTCACACATGCCTACTCACATGTGCTGGCCTTGCAGAAGGAGCTGCAGCGTCTGCAGACGGATGGTGAGTTGCGTCTGAAACGCGCCATTGAGGCTTTCCGCTCCGATAACGACTCAGAAGCGGTCAAGGCGCAGCTGGACTATCATCTGGAAGTAGAGAAGCGCAAAATCGCTATCGAAAACCAAAAGAAAATCTTCCAAATTCGTGCGGACGCCGAGAAGCAGCTGCGTCAGCAGCTGAAACAGCAGGCCGAGGCGCACGTCGATCACTTGGCCGATGCCATTTCGGTGAAGGAGAGCGAAATGAAGCGCAACTACGGACGCGAGCTGGAAGACAAGCTGGCCACAGAGAAAGCCAACTATAAGTTGCAGCTGGCGGCTATGTTGGGCAAACTGCGCGGCATGGATGCGGCGTTGCAAGGTGAGTTGCAAGTGACGTAATAATTGAATTTTTTCGTGTCTACATTTTTTAAACAAAATTGCACATGCGGCGATTCAGAAATCGATGAAGAATTGAAAGGTAGTTTTAGTGGCCTGAAATGATCTCCACAACAATTGCTGCTATTTCAATAACAAAAAAAAATCGTTCTTTGTTCATTCTTAGCTCGTGCTGAATCGGAACGCTCTGCCCATCAGGCGCAAGCGCTATGGGCCGCCTGTCAGGCTCTCTGGGCTACCGTGCGCACAGGTGAGCCGGGCGCACACTGGCGAAGCAAGTTGCGTCCGCTGAAGAGCGAGATCAAGGCCATTGAAAAGGTTGCCGGTATGTCTTGCTGCTTTGTTTGTTCGTTTTACTCCTTTACCTGACGGACGATTCCTTTCATTTGTTTGTTTTTAGAGGGAGATGAGCTCGTTGCTGTGGTAATCAACAATTTGCCACACGAAGCGGAGCAACGTGGTGTTTTCACCGAGGATGCGCTGCGTGAACGCTTCCTCAACGTTGAGCGTGTGGCGCGAAAGCTGGCTCTCATTCCAGAGGAAGGTGCCAGCCTACCCATGTACTTCCTCTCCTACTTGCAATCTGTGTTTATAATGCGACCCGATGACCCCATCTCCCAGGACGAATTACAGAATAAGAAATTCGATTATAGCAAATTGGACACTTATGATATACTGAATAGGGCCAGGTTGGTTGTCAGCTGCTATTGATGTAATGTGCTTACATCAAAAGATATTCCTCTTTGCAGATACTTTGTCGATCGTGGTGATTTGATGCAGGCGCTCAAATACATGAATCTGCTGCAGGGCGCTCCACGCAAAATTGCCTGCGACTGGCTTAAGGAGACACGTTTGCTGCTGGAGACTCAACAAGCTGCAAACACGTTAATGGCTCACGCTGCCGCTAGCGGTCTTTTGTATTTGTAATTGTGGGCGTTACTATCAATTCTACTACTACTTAATTCAAATGGAAACACTCAGACGCAGAAAATATTGTGCATTATAATGGAAGCTGTAGCAAATTGTTTATATTGATTGGCTTTATGAAAATTTGTATACATTTTACTGAAACGTCGGAAGGAATGAAGGAGGTTATTGCTTAAAACTGTAGCAAAAGTGTCGAGTTCAATTGAGCAACTGAAAGAATCCACAAATACAATACGGAATGAAAATTCATCATTAAGTTGTAATTTGCATGTTTTATTCGAACTTTTTGCCTCATGGATTCAAAGATTTCACATTTAGAAAAAACAGTATTTTTAATTTAAACGTTTTATTTTTCATTGTTGATGTAAATTTCCGCAATTTAGCAATAACATTTCTCTTTTTGTTACGAAGTCAGCAGACGATCGACAATTGGGCATCAATCATAATTACACTTATTCGAGAATTTTCTGGAGGTGTGATTCTAATTGATGCACTTGTCAGCGCTTCGCATGCGCTTTCGTAAAACTACAAGTGATTTATACAGTTACAAATAATTTAAATATGTTATAAGCAGTCAGTTTATAGTTTGATTTTTAAGTGTTCCTACTGATCCATTTTGCCGCTGGAAGGTTTGCTGTCGCTGCCCTGTACAATCTCGAGTGCGGCAAACTTCCAACGCATATAAGCCACTCGCATTCGATCCCACACATTGTCAATTGAGTCCATGGCAGGGCGCACATCGAGCAGCGCGAATTTGTAGTCATTGTCCACTATGCCGCCGTCATAATAGTCGATAACGTAGCGCACATCCTTGCCGCAACGATCGACGATCCAGTCATGGCGATCGAAGGGCAATTCATAGCTGTCAGGTATAAAATCAAATTAATATTGAGGATTTTCATACAGGCATACGTGTTACATACCCCAGCCAGCTGCGGAAGCGCGCACGTGGACTGTAGTCTTGCGCTTTGCCGCCGAAGCTCTTCAGACGTGGATTTCCGCACTCCCTAGCATGTAGTGCCTCCCATTTGAGCACTTCCTTCCACGCCTGCTCGTTGTTGGCGTTGTGTATGCGTATTATGTCGCCCATGTCCTTCTGTGAGACGTCTTCGTTCTTCCAGCGCCAGCCCTTGCGTAACATTGCATTCCAGAACATCTGCTGACTGGGGTACTGCCAGAACTGTACACTGCCGTCCTCTGTCACCTTGGGTATACTTGAGGTTACACGATCTACGGGCAATGGGAAGGGCTGATCCGGAGCAGGTTGCTGGTTGGCGGGTGGCATCATGTTCAGCGGATTGATGTCGCTGTTATTTCCATGTTGTACGGGGCACTCGGAAGCACCTGTGGTTGTGGCTGTCATCTTCGGGTGTGGAGGTGCTTGTTTTGCAGTCGCAGCATCGTCACCCTGCTTCTGATGCATGGGACATTCTGGCGGCGGAGATGCGCCTGAGTTGGCCAGCTGCACGTGATCCTTGGGCAAGCTCGTCGCTGACGCTTGCATATAAGCGACGGATACGGCGTTTCCCATGTTGAATAAGTTGAATAATCAGTTTCAACGGAAGAGGGGTGCAATCGCGCAATTGGGTCACAAGGACCGTGCGTGTGCTAACTTATTGCGTAATTTGTATGGTACTGCAGTACAGCTCACCTACTTTTTCCAAGTTTCTCGTTTCTAAATTACTTATTTTTTGTACAATATTAATTTGTTTTATTACGATGTGTCCAGTTTTATGCAATTTTGCCCTTAGCAAAGGGTTGTGGAATTTATCAGAAATTTTGCTTAATCTCTCTTCTGCTTTCGGAATTTTGAGGTTAGTTTCGTATTTGACATTTCTTCCAGAAGTTGCCACACTTTCAGAAACAATAATTCCGCATCCGAAGAGAACGAATATCAGAATTTTGTTTCAAAAACATTTTTGAAGTGATAACTTTTTATGGGAGGGTAAACCGCTTCGTAACGTAACGCGTTACGGTGCCAGTCTGTCTGGCTTCCCTCTCTCTCACGCATACGGCAGCGGTACGCGGGCCCCTCCTCTCTCACTCTAACCCACAGCGCTTAGCTGTTTTTCGGACAGACGAAAACAAATTCCAACTTCGATTTGGAATTTCAAAACGAGTTGGAAGCTGCAAGCAGATTTCATTCATAACACAGCATACGCAAATGCCAGGAAATTCGACATACGCATATGTACATATGTATGTATATTGAAGTTCCTTTTGTTCGTTTATGGCAGAGCAGAGCCAAAGAATTTTTTGTCTTTCATATGAAAACAACAACAACACAGAATCAAACAGCAGCGCTGTCGGGAATATCGTCTAGCCGAGCGCTGCTCTGATTCTTCGTATACTTTGTTGGCTGAGCTGCCGACATGCAGAAGAAGAGCACATGCACACGACTTTCATAACACCATGCAAAATACGAAAATCAGCCGCAAAAAATGCTCGTTCGGCTCATTTGAGTACGAAAACCGAACGAACCAAGCCATTGAGTCGTGCGATCAGGGGTGCAAACTCAGTCAAAGCCAATTCTCTCAAATGCTTAAAAAATTCTCCCATGGGAAAAACATAAATCAATAAATAAAACAGTATGGCTGAGTTCCTAAATGCTGTAATACAAAACAACAGCATTTTGTTAAGAATATGTAGAAAAAGAGTTCGAATTCCCACAAAATGGGAGAATTTTCTCACAGTAAGCAGCCCTCGTTATATTTACTTTGAGTTTGGAATTTCTTGTAGCAGAGCAGTTCTCTGAGAGGACGAGTGACTGAGCGAAACTGAGTGGAACTGTGGGCTTTATTAAAATGACCCAAGTAATAACCTAAGCTTTTCTCAAGTTAAAAAATTTCAATATTAAATAGTTTAACTTGGATTAGTTTAAGTTATCACTTCTGTCGAGCGTCCCGAGACGCACACATTTTTTTTATTTAGAAACATATTCCATGAGCTATAATTTTAAATTCATTTCCTTTCTAAAATGTGGTTTTTAACAAAAAAAAATAAGAAATTATCGAAATATCAAGGGTTATTTTGGTTACATGTCATAAATCCTCTGGTATTTTTGTTATTGAATGGAATTATTATATCGAATAAAACACTGGAGTATTTATATAAACGAAATTAAATAAACCTGAACATAAACTAATAAAACATTTTAAGGCAATAAGTTTTGAAATTAATTTAGTACTTTTCAGTACATATCATTTGAGTTTTCAAGAGAATCGAGTCAAAAGATAACCACTTATGCCTGTAAAAGCGTATGTAAATAGCAAAAGAGAAGAAAGAAAATTCAAGAGGAAATATTTTCGTATGTAAATTGGGTCTTATAATTTCGAGATGAGAAACAAAACGATTTTAAAATTATTGAGCATTTGTTTGAAAAATTGCATATGTATTTTTTATATCGCAATCAATATCTTACGAGCTAAAAGTTGACAATACATGCGTGAAAACTTAAACATGTTCTTATACATATAAGTATTCTGTATGCAGTATTATAGTTATTTTGTAGACTAGTGTAATTTATACTATATACAAACATTTTTTTGGGTAATATTTTTAATTTAAAAATATGTTGTATATCAAAGCTCTGAGTAATCAAAACAGGCGATGATCCAAAAATATATTAATTAGCATTACAGTTTGAGAAGAATTATCATTGATAATTTGATAATCCGAATCGATTCAATTTGATAGCAGCTCTGTAATCCGAAAAGGGGATCTAAAGTCAATTATTCGGTTACTGACTGCACTACAATTCATTCAATTAAATACGATTACAAATGACATATAAAATGTTGCAATAAAAACAGTCCATAAATTCAGCTTATCATTTATTCGCAGTTACATATTTATCAGAATTGCTACGTCAATTCGTTGACATATCGACAAAATGATCGTTATCAGAAGGCAACAAAAAAATCGTAGACTATTTATTTTGTTTGGGACCAGTTTGCGAAAGTCACGCTACCAGCACGCACACAGGCATGGGCGGCCCATTGGCGTGCCATTTGGCCTGTGGAGCCGAAGTGCTGATCTGCGCCGCAAAAGGAGCTGAGCTAACGTGACACGGCAAATTTGCGGCGTCTAAATTTAGACGCGGCGAAGCGGTTTCGAGTTTCAACTCTGAATGCAAATGCAAATTCAAAACTGAAAAGAAAAAACTAGAAATCAAATTAATGCACGCCTAAGCGAAAAATGCAGATTTTTTGGACTGGCAGCGCACGTTTGCCAGCGGCGCATTGGCTTTTACTTTTGCCGTCGCCATTTACAGTTGCCAATTGGCAACGTGCTCGGCCGCGGCGAGATGCGCTGATAACGGTTATGTGTGCATATTGTTGTTGTTGCTATTAATGGACGTTTGCAAAACGCAGCGTGTTGCGTATACGCCACGTGAGGCTAAAAGTCGGACGAACTTTGAAGTCGCTGCAAGTTGTTGTTGTTGGACGAGCAGCAGGGGAGCGGCGGTGCAAGTGGCAGAGCACATTCACTGCAGAAGCTGCAAATGGCCACTTGTTTATATCTCGTTGTTGTTGGTCGTTGCTGTTGTTGCTTTTTGTTAGTTTCAGCTTCTGTGTCTGTGGCAGTCACCAATCTTGCTCGCTTGAAAAAGGCACTCCAGACTATTATTCATTCTCGTCAACTCGGCCTCTGCTACGGTAACGCGCCTGCAGCGGCGTCATCAACGTCGCGCTATTTTTCCGTGGCTTTTGTATCGGGCGACAAAATTATATATGTACATACATACTTACATACATAGTAAGTGTATCAGTATTGCTGTTATAAGCACATTTTTCTGTTGTTGTTTTTGTTTTTGTTTGGTTTTATTTACATATATTTTAATTAATATTATATTTCGTTTTGCTTTCTTTCAATATTCCGCTACACGTGCCGCACGTTAGCTGTTTTTTCCTGTGCATTGTTTTTGTATTTATTTGTTGTTTCTCTATACAATTGCAATGCAGGTTGGCTTTGTTGTTGCTTTTGTTATTAGTTTGTTTTTTTCGTTGACGCTGTTGCAGCCGTTTTGTTCTTGTTGTTGTTGCGTTCAATTGCACTTCGCTGGTTTCTTCATCGCAGGCAAATCAGCAACATGTGCCGCAGCCGTGAAAGCCGACACCTTTTTCTATTTTGCCGTACATTGCACGGGCAACAGTCTTTTTGAGATTTTGAAATTTGACTTGCGGTAAGCACACTCAAGGGATAGGATTAGTAATCATTTTTAATAGAATTTAAAAAATACTTTGAAAAAAGATTCGCTAGAAAAAATTCAGCTTGTACGAAATTACCACTTTTATTGTTGTTGTTTAGATGACAACTGATATCCGTCATACACTAAAAGTATGTTCGGTCGGTCTGTCGGTTTTAACAGCCGCTTTTTCATCGTCCGTCCTTACTATATGGAGAAATAAAATTTATTCGATTTCTACAAAATTGCAAAACTTCTAACGAAACTGTTATGATATCTTGAATTTAATATATTGTTATATTGTTAGTAAGTATATTGCTACTATGCACATACATACATACATATGTACATACATATATAGAACATTTGTAATTTTTATGTGGTATTTCGTTGGTCATATTTGAAATGTAATTTTTGTCCAGAAGATCTTGTGGCATTACTTAGTTCTGGCAAAATGTAATTTGTGACTTAAATTCTATGTAAAAATACTAGTATTTTTTACAAAAATACTGTTGGCTGAAACTGCAGGAAATTGTTTTTCTTTTCTTCTTCTGCATTAGTTTGAGGAAAATTGAATTAACACTGAAACTATGTAAAAGTTTTTATTAAGTTGGTACTTTTTAGTCATACGAATTTTAGGACGGGTAATAGCAGAAATTTATATACATATTCTAGATCAGACTAAAACAGAAACTATATTTTAAGAGCCAAGAACGACACTTATTTTCCAGCGAAATTGTGAACTATATCACAACTTTTTCATTTAATATTAATACTCCTTTGTTTTAGTTTCGAAGTCGTTTGGTTTTAAGTTTTTTCACATTGCTAAAATTAGGTTACAGTGCAAAACTCCCGCCAATTTATTGTATTTAACTTGACTAACATTTGTTTTGGCTGTGCTTGCGGCATGCTTATGACTCGGCCGTCGTTGCACAAGAAACACGAAGACTTCTGTTGCTTGCAAGTTGCAACACGCTAAAATGTTGGTTGTGCATATTTGTTGTTGTTTTTGCCTGTCTTGCTGCATCGGATTACGCTAAAGTCACACGTTTTGTTGTTGGCTAGTTGCATGTGACAGCCTATTTTTCTGCTGCTGCTGCCGTTATTGACATCTGACTGCCTGCCCGTCCGCCCCTGCGCCCGCTGGCATTCGTGAATATCGATTGCATTCGTAAATTGGCTGCCGTCACGAGTTATGCGCGGCGTATACGTAACCACGTTTCGTTTTATTGCTTCTCATTTGTTGCGTTTCATTTAATTTAATTATTGTTATTATTCGATGAGGCCTGAGGAGGCAATATAGCGGCAGGGGGCTGCACATGTCGTGACCGGCGAAAAAATACAAAATCACTGCCCGGTGTTATGAAAGCAACGAATTCGTGTAAGTTGCTTCCAAAAGGTTTTCCCATGTAAGCTAGAGACTAGAGAAAAGTCATGACCTTTAAAGTGCACACTGACGGGTTGCATTAGTGTCAAGGTCAAACATTGAGCGTGCCAGTGTCACCTGTCGTGTTGCCACCATACGATTTTGGAAGCGGCTGTTGGTAATAGTTCTAATTCGGAAGCAGCCACTCAAATAGTTTTCTGTGATTAACATAAGTACATACATAATTTACAGACATGAACATTTAAAAATTATTTTTGGCCCAGCACAAATTTCTGCGATTTACTGTTTCTAATAAAAAAATTTTTCTTTTTTGCAATCTTCAATTATAATTCGCGCTGAGCATCTGGCAATTTGTTGCTAAGCCAAAAATGATACTTCTCTTCTTAATTCGTTAGTAACAAGCCGTTACAGGATTACGACCTAACGTAGGGCTTTACTCCAGTCGTACCAATTATGAGCGCTCCTTTAACAATTGAGAATGCCAAGCATTGTCAGTGCCTCTCCTATTTGATCTTTCCATCGTAGGCACGTCCATCCGCGCCGTCTTTGTGCTCAAATATTTCCTTCGCTGGAACTTCCGCATAAATACGCACACCAGGTGCTGGGTGTTAAACTTCTTTGAGTGATTTTATCAGAAATTATTAAAAAAATTATTAAAATTGATAAAGCACTTGTTTTTAATCAAACAGACAGGAGAAAGACGTATAGAGGACACCTAAATCTTCGAAGATAAACTAATCTCGAAAGTAATAATGAAAAAAAATGCAGCATAGCAAGGTTCTTACATATTTCCAATTTTCTACAAACTTTTTATTTGAATAAAATACGCGGAACCGCTCAACTTTAATCATGAGTCACCTAGTCACCTGCCTCAAACGCAGACGGCGTCGACTTGATTCTAGCATACAAATCGCGGCGCATGTGCAGCGATTCCTTATTTGGTTTTTTCCCTACCGACTGCTGGCATGAATTAATAAAAAAAGCAATATTTGTAATCAATTGTTATATCACACAATGGAAATACACACACATACACAGCCATGCGCGCCAGCTCGAAATTGCTGCGTCGCCTCGAATTGCTAATTGCAATTATTTATTGCACGGCCATAAGCGCTTTCCGGACGTACTCGCGCAATTTGCCCAGCACAGTTCACGCGTTATGCAACCAGTGTTGTTTACGTGCATGCACTGCGCGACACGCCTACCCGCTGCCGCACGCTGACATGCCTCCTCCTTCTTCTTCTTCTTACCATATAACGTCAATTAAAATGCAAATTTTGCCGTACATTGCCTTCATTTGTGGAATATCGGGGCGGCTGTGCTGGAAACCTCAGCACGGACCGGTGAAAAGTCTGAATAGCGAATAGCTGTGCAGCACGATTCGTTATGTTCGATTGTCAATTAAATCTAATTGCAACGTAGGAATTGAAGCTGTGCTTATATGAAATGAAATCAAGTAATTAATACATTGCAAAAATATTATCGTCAACTTTGATGGATTTGTAATGAGTGGTTTTTTATATTGGCCATTAAAATATTCTAAATGGGTAAATTGCTGTTATTCCTAATAAAGTGCTTAAGTGAATTAACGGTGTCATAAGTTAAGCGCAGTGCTTACATGGCAACGTCTTTGAAAACATTGTGAACAGCAGCGAAATCGGTGTGAACGGATTGAAACGCTTTAACAAAGCAATTGTTATGCTAGGAACCTCTGGTACGTACAATAGAATATTCGAACCACCTAATTCAGATACTACATATAATAATATATAGTAGGGATATCTTTACAACGAGCGGAATGTGTTGAATATATTGAAAATAAATTATACATGTTGTCTAAAATGCATGCTGCTCAAATCTAATCGAAAAATTTATTTATTAATAACGGGAAATATTTATGAACTAACTGTAAGACATCATAAATGACTTACGACTCAAGTTTACTTATGCAAGTTTATATTTTTCGGCAGATTAAATGTTAGAAAGAATAGTTTTTATTCGGACTGACTTGCCAAAGAGAAATGCCAATACCTTGTTGTCTATTTCTGTTCTGAAGCAAAGTGATTTTAAGTGTACAACAACAAATAATTAGAATTATTTGCTCGCATGGGCAGGTCATATAGCTATTTCGGTTTTTGCCAGAAAACCTCATCAGTGGCTTTTAATGTGAATTCTTATAATTTCTAAACGACTAATTACTCGAAGTAGAAGCAGAGATTTTACATGTCATATATCTGTGGTCATATGCAATAACGACTTAAGTCGAAAACAACTGTTTCGAGAAAATGCAATTCGAAATTTGAAATGCACATAAGTGCATGTACATAAGTGCATGTGTTTTTTTTAAATAACTTTTCTTCGGAGATGGGTACAGATACCGGGGTTTGAACAAAATATGCGCATCAACGTCAGGAATACAGTGGTAACGTCAACTCAATTTCGTCTTAAGTCGACTTAAGTCGTTATTGCTTTTGACCACAGATATGTACATATGTCTTATAAAATCTCTGGTAGAAGCATGAAATAATGTGTTTAAAATGCCAGTTAGAAAAAAGGGTACACAACACTGAAAAGAAATAAGCGAAATACGAAATCTAAAGTTTAAAAGCGATAATCACAAATACAATTTTTTTCTTAAATTTTAATTTCTGTTTATTGTTTGTGTGTGTGTGTACGTGTATCGCTTTGTGAAAGTACTCGTACTGCAGCGCAATCATGTGATAGACTCGTGCCTTTATTGCGCGTAATCTGCCAAACGCTGCCTACCTGCTGCCGCCCGCAGGGGCGCCCAACTGCACGCCTGTCGGTCTGCCTTTGTTTTCGAATCTTGTCTCGAAATGCTTGCGAGCCAAATATACGAACAAGTTAAGAGGACGACGAGTGGCTATCTAAGCTTGAAATACAATTGAAATATAGACGCGCAAGAGCAGAAAGCGGAAGAACAAGAAGGGAAGAAGAAGAAGAAAAAGGTGTATGCTTTTCACACTTCGCAATGAATTGCTTTATTCATTTCTGGTTTCTTTATTCAAAAATTTATTTATTTGCAAATAAAAAAATGCTATGTATGTATATACAACTTTTTTCCACAAACAAAATTGCCTACATTTAATCTGCGTCTGCGTTTAATTTCGCAGCAACTTGTCGGTTTATTCGGTTGCTCATAACGCTTAAATCATAACTCGAAAGTCTTAACTGGGAAACGTGCGACTCCGCGCAGATTTGCCGCCGCACGATTCGCTAGCGTCTGCAGCGTTATCAGCCGCAGTGGCAGCAAACCAGCTGATGCACAGTGGCTTGATGCCATACAATGACAGCACAAATTAGACAAAAAGTGCTCTGATTGCAAAAAAGTTTTGCTTTGATGCATCTGAAGCTGGAAACGGTCTGAATAAGTCCACAAATTCACAACAAATGAGGCTTAAAGTGCAATTTTCGTCGTACTCGGCAAGCTGTCGCAGACTTGATTTAGAAAATTTTTTTTTTACATTTTGTCCTTTTGATATTGGCAGGTTTAATAAGTGAAAAGATTTGAATTGTATTTTTGTAAACGTGTTTAGATCAGTGATGAAGTGTGCTAAAATTTTTAATGCCTTTACAACGACGAAAACTCTCAGTGCACTGTGAATAGACTGAATGAATCCATTCGTTTGCCTTCGTCGGCTTTGCCATCATCGATCGTTTGTCTTCGTTTTTCATTAACAAGCGAAATCGTAATCTACAAAGATGTGCTTAGCAAAAGTTTCTAACACAAGCGCAAAATGTCAGTGTATTGCCTTGGATATCATTGTCAAAATCCATCATAAAATTTAATTATTTGCTGAAGTCGAGTGGTATCGGAAATGCATATTCCAACAAACCAGAGAATTCATGCTAACCATGTGGTAACGAAGATGCCCAGTCTTCTGCTAAAACATATTCTGCATATTTTTTTACTCAAATGGATTAATAAACTGAAATCTCAATTTGGAAGAATTTTGTCGAAAAATGTGCGCCTTTGAACAGCTCTTCAATCAACACAAATTATTTGATAGTCGAAAAATTTTTGAACATTTTTTGCTGGAGTATTACATTTTAAAACTAAACCACATTTGTTTACTTTGAATACTAAATTTTTTTTGGGTTTTGTGTATATAAGAAATCACTGTGAGATGTTGAGAATGCCAGTGTGAATTTGTTAAATTTGTTAAGCAAGCCAAAGGCAAGTTGAGATATTTTCGCTTGAGTTGAATTGCGGCAAGTGTTTGCGCGTTGCTTGCGCCCCCTGCCCCTTCGCCCAGCTGCGTGTAAACAAGACGCATAAATCACAGCGAAACTCGTGACTTAACTGGGTTGGTAACACTTTTGGCAACACGTTCAAAAGATGTGCAAACACACACACACAAGCACACGCACATGCACATGCACATGCAAATATAGAAGATAGCTGGGAGGGGGCATGCAATGCATACAGCTCCACTTCAAAACAGCGTTGACTTTTTATGAGTCTTCTTCATAAAGCACCTGACAATGGCGAAGACGCTGACGCTGATGACGATGACAATACAACAGATAATGCAGTTGTTACAGCTATGTACTTATACTAGACACAGCTGCAGCCACAGCTATAATATAATTTTTTTTTATTTGCTAAAACTTTCCACGGTGATTTTATGAATGAAACATGGCGTGGTGGAAGGTATGCGAGAGATGGTATACGACAGCATGATTGCAATGTTGGGGTGAGGAGTTTTAGTGCTTTAAGCTTCTTCTCCTACTATATTATTAAATATGACAACAACAAAAATAGACTGAATGTATTTTTTCTGTCAATGTGTCTAAATTAAAATGCAAACTATTAAAAAAACTAAGCAGTTCTACGAAGATTTTAAAGAATTGAAGCAAGTTTAGTTATAGTCGTACTTTAAGAATATGTACATATGTATATGTACATATGCATATAGGCTTTTCGCGAATTGGAACCGCCAGCTTGTGTCGGTCGGTGCTATAGGTTAAAAACTGAACTTATGTATTTCTAAATATTTTTAACCCATATAAACTCACATAAAGAATGGAATTGGCTCTTTCATAAAAACGATTTATTTTTTACCTCGATGTCTGTTTTGCCCTCTTCCACTACTCGAATACCATTTAAGAAAATCTATTTAAAGGCAAAACATCGCAAAAATGTTTCCGTGCTGCGTCGCCGTAGTGCGCCTTTAACGCTTTCCTCTTGATACTTTCCTACTTATCCTCGTGATACTGGTCAATGCCGCACTTTTGTTAATGGAAGATAACGCGCTGGCACGTGATCTGCATGCCGCTGCGCCCACTTGCAATACCTATAAATCGCAGCGCGTTTGCAGTTTTGGAAAGAGCTTGGCAGATAAAATTTGCACTATGTACACAATGATGATGTAATACCAACGTTAGGCGTAGACATTTTCGATGGAGGTGACCGCGAGTTGAATTCCAATTATAAGAAGAGAAAATAGCCATATAGTCGATGACTTCAGCATGATCGATTTGAAAATCCGGCATGAAGAATTTGGATTTAAATTGAAATTCCAAGAATCAATTGGAAGAACTTTCGTTTAACTTTAAGTAAAGAATGATTCGTAAAGGGATCTGATTTTGAAAGTAAGCTACTACATAAGGTCCGTGAAGCGAAAATTTTCAACTTTAGAGGAATCTAGGATAATAACTAGGTGGATAACTCAGCCTAAAGCAGAATAAAAATTGAACAAAATAAACACATTCAAAGATTAAGGATCCGGAACATATTATATCTTTTCCTTAAACAAAGCAAACATTTTTAAATAGATTTAAAAGCTAAAATAAATGTGGCAGTGAATATGGCAGATAATTTCTTCGCCAGTCGTAACAGTTTGTGCTTGTTACCACTCTCTACAAAACCATTTTAATGTATGCTAAATAGTATTCAGAATTTCATTTGGACATGTCAGAAAGCATGCTATCTCGTCATCTTCTGCCGAAATAGGTTTTGCCCATTCAGGGTTCGATCACGAGCCAAAGATACTTGTATGAGGCCTTAAAAAGTGTCCCATTCCAAAATGTCAGCGAGAAAGTTCGCTGCTGAAATCAGCTCGAATTAGCATTTGAGTCAATCCTGTAGAAAAATGTGGGCAGATTTTAAGAATACGCTGCTCAAGAGGCAAGCGTGCATTTCAATAAATTTGCGATGTGACGCACGAGCGACAAAACTAGTCCCGGATGTAAATTACGTGAAATAAAATATTCTGCACGTGCCGCATTTGAATGGAGAACGGCGAAATAGTTCAGCAGCGGTGTTCGCCTTTGCCTTTGTTCGTTCGTAACGTAACGTCAGCCAACCAAGATACGTAAACGTCATTCTCTGTGCAAGTGTTTGGAGCACAGTGGGACCAACATTTTTGCTTTCTTTTCATTTGTAAAGTTACGTTATTTCGAAAAGACTAATTTATATAAACTTTTTTCTGCAATACAAACTTGGTCAAATTAAAAATTATGAAAAAGTGCCAAAGCGCATCCAATTGTTGGCTTCTCCACAGGACATTTTAATTTTTCTAAGCCTTTTAGCAATAACGTTTAATATTTTTGCCAAGCTTTCTCTGAAAGTGACACACTGTGCAGCGCGACGTAACGTGACGTGCTCTGCCGCCTACCTCTCAGCTGATCGCCTCAACTTACAAATTCTCAAAAGGTAACTAACTGCACTTGAGCCGTAAAGCGACACTGCAACTAACATTTGGGATTTATGTATACGTTTTTTCCTGATCATAAATTGCACAATATTTAAAAAATTAAACTATGCACTTGTAACTGAGTTTTATCGTTATTATTGCAATACAATTAGAAATGTCAAGCGTGATTGAAAAGCGACTCCAAAGTGCTAAAGTAAAAGCGCCTAATTGCTGAAGCCATTTACAGGCGAGTGTTCTGCTTAGCTCATGGAAAAATATGAGCAACTTTTTACTAATTCGAATGAGTTGCTATTTTTACGTCAAATATGTGGTGGCAGTTTGCGGTGGTAGTCTAGGTGCGGCAGCGGGCAGCACACGTGTCGCTGTTATTACAGAGCGTGTCTGTAATTTAATATCTCGTCGAATTTTTGTTATTGCATGCAGTGGCCGTGCGGGCGGGCGGGGGTGTCAATAAATATTCAACATGTAAATAAGCACAAGTACGCCGTTTCGATTACAATTATCAGCTGTCGGAATAATTGATATCAATTGCAATTTTGCCGTTCCGATGACACGCTTGAGTGGCTCTTGCGCCAATTGGCCATGCTAGTATATCTGAATAATATATTTATAATAATAGTATGTACTTACAAAATAAAACGTTGGAATTTTCCTTACTCTTTTGGCTTACCTTTGAACTTTCGATAATGTCATCTACAAGGATTCTAATATACAGTACCGATCAATAAAAACCGGTGCCGTTGATATAAACGAGGCCGGGGCAATAATTGCTGCTATTTTCCTTTAATTTTCAGCGTTCTTTAAGTTTTTTAGTGAAGCCAATAAGTATACTTTCGTTTTCGTCTTCAACATGTCAACGGAAAATGAAGGAAAATTAATGAAATTTGTATTCCTTTCTTGAAAATACGCATTCATGAGGATCTGTAAATACTTGGAGAATTGTCATAATAGAATTGTCATTTCAGGCGGTGGCAACTATGATATTGGATCCCAACTTTAAATGCATCTAATCTAATCCTTTGCCATATAAGCCACCGATCGTCTCTACGTAATTTTGTAAATACTTTGTTTCATTTAACACTTTTTTTTAGAATTTTGTTGCAAATGTGGTCTACATAAATACAAAATAAGAACTAACATTATATGAATGTACTATCTCAATTAACTTATTATGCAAGATTTTTATAAATATCTATTTCACTGATTTTAGAGTTCATTTTCGTAGTAAAAATTTATAGCCTTCAAAACTTTAATCCTATTATCGTAAAGGGCATCGGTCTCGCTTGACTACAATCTCGCCTATGGTCGGCACTACACTCCCTGCACTGCCGGCCATGCCTGCACAGCGCAACAAATGCAACAAAGTAATTTAATAAATTCAAGTGAACTTTGTAGGCAGTGCCACACAAAATACATAATCCGAATGCGCAAAGCTGACGACCAAAGCAATAACAGTATCAGCAGACCGCAACAGAAACAACAGCAAAAACACGTCGAACACGCAAATAAATTTTATTTCATACATATTTCTCAACTTTATATTTTAGTTTTTGGGTGTGTGTGGCTTAAAGCTGAAGCTCACATGTCAGCACGTGTGTGTGTGTGTGTTTGTGCGCTCACACGAACACACTAACAATTTCTGCGACACGTGACCGAGAGCGCTAGTTCAGCGCTTAACGCTGACACGCTGGCATCGCGTGAGATATTACGTCACTGCAAATGAATTTCTTGTGTGCTCGCCTCTAACGTGCCTGGCTCCGCATACGCACGAGTGTATGTACGCGCTGGAGCTGTGTATGTGTGTGTAAGCGAATTTGTGTGTAGCTGTGAATTCGTTTAGAGTCGAGTCAGCTACATAACTTGCGGGCACATACATTCATACATACATATGTATGGAGGGAGGAGCTCTTCGAATATTTGTGAATTCATATTCGGAAGCTAAGATAGCCGCAGAAGCCGAAAAACAAAAACTATTGAATTGAAATAGCCGCAGTTAATATAAATAAATTAAGAAAAAACATGGCGCTCGCATATAATAGACAATACTAATAGCAACAACAACAAGCACAAATTCATTGCTCACGGGTAATGACATGTGAATGACGTTTGTCGGCCACGGGCACACGGGCGACTTGTGTCTGTGGCAGCCTCTGCCTAAAATGCTTCGCACTCTCTCTCAATCACTTTAGAGAGACGAGTTCGTATTGCATACCTTTACAAGTTACAGCCAAGCCACCAGGCCCATCTCATACTTCAGACGTCGCAACCAACCAACGTTGGCAACGGAAGCGTGTGTTTCGCTTGCAACTGCCGGAGCTCAACTCGAGCCGGCCTAAGCTAACGGAGATGGTTACTGTGGCTGCGTTCGAGACTGTTGGTCACGTTCACGTGTTTTCTGTCTCTACATCGTTACGTCGTCTACCTGGTGTTGCTTCCTCTGTGCCACAGTCGCACGTAAGGCCCCTTAACGTGCCTAACGGGAATACGCAACATAGCGGCGTTTGACATTGCGAACGGACGACGAAAACGACGACGACAACGACTTATAGCAAAAGGTAAAAGAACGGAGTATTGCGAATGCTTCCTGTTTCCGTTCCACAAAGAGTAGCCAGGCACTGAGCTGGCAACTTGGCGCTACTGCGTCAATGCAATGAAATTCTGTAGGAATAATCGAATTGTCTATTTTTAATCATAATCAAAAAAAGAAGTGAGTGCTGTTGGAGGCGCCAGTGAAGCGCGCACACAACGATAAACTTTACCGGTATTTCGCGACTGCTCACGAATCACACACACAAAGGCACGAAATCGGATTCTCATGCGAATACACAAAAACAACAGTGGAGAGCTCTCTTAGCTTTTTGTTTGTACATATTTTGTATGCAAAAGCTTTAGGAGCGAATGGAGCAAGCGAGCGCAGTGCAGTGCTGGAGGCGGCGCCCATAGAGGGAGCATTTGGGTAATATATTAATAGTAACGCCAATTGCGGTTTATGCATGGGAATGTGTACCAAATTGCACGCGATTTACTCATAATTTGCAGTAGCTGCTACTGCACTAGAAGCGGCACCATAGCCCCCGTCCCTACCTACACGCCCCCAATCAAACGCGAAATGCCCAACGCGTCACTGCAATTCTCAAAGTTTCCGTTTGGCGAAAAGCTTTTCGCCCCATCGTCGCGTCGCTATCTCTGAACAGTGGCTGGCGCATGAGGGGCGTTGGCAGGCGGTTGGCAATTATAAGTAAGAAAATTAATAAATAAAATATACTTATGAATATATAAATGTAGAATGCAACTGAATTTAATTTGAGTGTAGGCGATGGAAATTATATTCACACTTAAAATGAAGTCATGAATAACGGCTTAAACTGTTGTTACTAATTACAATTCAATTGCCATGATATGAAACTTGAAAAAAAAGTTCGAAAAATAATTGTTTGTAAATGCAAAAAGCGGTTACGAATTTCCAACAACACCAACAGCAAGCAGGGCAAACAAACAGCCACTCTCGGCACATCGTCTGTCTCACTAGTAAGCAAGTGCTTTTCTGTTAGTCCGCCCACAACGAATCAGTTTTGGCGCTATTAGCTACAGCGAGCCAAGAGCAATATAGTCTGTTGAAGGCTAAAACGTACAAAAAAATTTTACAAAGTGTTAAGATAATGCTGCATATCTACATATATTCGATGAAATTATCATAACAATACTCGAGAACGCTATTTGAAGCAGCTTTCATCGAATGTTTCAAGAAACAAAAAAATTCATTATATTTCATTGCAACTTTTCACCTTCTTCTTATTATTTATTGATGATCTATGTTTGTTTACTATTTATTTACATATTTTTCACCAATTCAAAACTAAAAGATATGTGTAAAATTTTAAAAATTAAATTGAATATAAATACAAGACGTCGGCGTGGCTTTTAGGTCAACTTCTCGGCCCGTGTGTGCACTTTTCCATATATCGCCAGCCAGCATGAAATAATAGATTTAGGTGAAAAATTTTTTCGCCACTTCAAACGAAGCATTATATGTTCTATGCTTTTATGGCACTTCTTCACTTCAAATGCCGCTATAAATGCAAATACCAACTTTAGGAGTAAAAGCACTCCTGGATGATTAAATAAAAAAATGTTCTATTAATAGACCAGGGTTATTTTATGGTCAGTGTACAGGAATTTGTGGCGCAAACCATAGTTTAATACCTATTGTAATTGAAAATGTGCCAGTTAGCTATTTTTTTTAAATGAATGTAAAAATTTATGTAAAATCTATGGTTGTTTTGAAAGGATTAGTCGGTTGACCTTTTTTAAAGAACATTTTAGGCACTTCACTTAAATTTTTAAAATTTTGAAATTTCTATTATACATATACAAATATATATTATAATGAAATTTACTTATCTTTTGTGAAAACTGCTTGAGAACTTCACTAAACAATTTCAAAACAACTGCACTGGCTTGAAGGCGGTTTTGCATCTCTTCACAACTTTTACAGCGCTCAGCTCGAGTCTTCAGCTCTCATGGAATTTGCCCCCTATCACACCCCCTCCAAAGGCTGTGACAAACCAGCTTTGCTGCACGAATTGAGCTCCACTCTGCGCCGTAGAGTGCACCGATTGCACGAACACACGAACCGCTGCCGTTCGTATCTCGCAGTGTCGCTGGGAGTGTGTCTCGTGTTAATTTTAGAAGAAAAAAATCGTTTCTTTCGATTCATTTCAGTTCAGTCATTGGTGGCAGGCAAACGGGCAGCCAAGCAAAGCGGACCGAATTTTTTACGTGCGACAGACAGCAGGCAGGAGGCACTTTTCCACTACCGCCACAACTATTGCACTCTACATACTATTTACATGCTGCTCATTCTACTCATGCTTAATCAAACTACTCAAAAGCGATCATAATTTTTTATAATTTAAAGAATTGCGTAGAAATTTCATATTTTTACAACTGCGCATACATGCCAAAATAGACGCGAAAAACAGCTGAAAAAAGCTCTGCTCCAACAAAGCAACAAAAAAAGAGGAAAATTAATGCGAACGTGATAAATTGGGAAACGTGTATCTACTGCAAGCAAAGAAGGTGGCCAGCGTGTTTCCACATAAAAATCACGTTTTTCGGTTTCAGTGCAGTGCGAAGTGCGAAGAGAGCAAATTCAAGGTTTTTTTGTTCGAAAAAACAAAAAACAAGCACCAGAGAAAAATATATAAAGAATAATAAAAAAAGGCAGCAAATTTAATTTCGGGCGGTGTCACTGTGTCGTCGGCGTCGTCATAGTCATAGTCGTTGCCGTTCGCTGCTGTTGTCAGCGTCGCTTGCCGCAGTCGTCGCTTTGTGCAAATACAAGAAAAAAAGAAGAAGAAGCAGCACAAAAAGTAAAGTAGCATAGAAATAAAATAAACCAAGCCGTATGGAAAATTCCGCATGAAAAGCATTTTCGAAGTAAACAACAAGAACCACACTCACACACACACACACACATATCAGCGATTGCAGCTGAAGTGTAAATACACTTTTTATAAATAACTTGATATAAATTTAAAAAAACGAAAGTGTTTAAACAGTGTTAAAAATACGCACGTTTTCGAAGTCGTGATCGCAGCGTTTTGGAATTTTATGGACTCTCTCTCTACGCTTGACTATAGGAATTTGTGCTCGCACTGAAGAACGGGAGAACGTGCGAAGAACAAGCGCCATTGAGACTTAATAAACTGAGCTATTAATTGAAACGTGTCTGATGTGCGTGTGTGCCGAACTACAAGAAGAAAAAGAAGAAGCCGTGGCAGCAGCAGAAGAACAACAACAACTAGCCACTACCAACAAAAGTGACAAATTTAAAATTAACTAATATATTTAACAAAAGTGCAAATGTCAAATTCCAACAACTTCTTGGAAGAAAATTAAAGTTGAATTTGAAAAGTTGTATTTTTCAAAAAAGGCATTAAACTAAATATTACAAGCAAAGGCAAAAGCAAAGGCAAAATAGAAATAAATCTACAAATCACACTCTTATAAAAACATATAATTCCACTTATCTGCAGTAGAAGTGTTATCAGCGTTTATTTAACAGCTCCAGCTAGCACCAACACACACACACACACTAGCCTACAGCCACACAAGCGCTCAGCACATAGATACACACGCACATGCCCATACTACATACTACATATATGCCATATAGAAGCTAATCTGTGCTGTGCGATAAGAGCGAACGCGCCTGTCGACACTGCGCGCCGCTATAAAACCGGAGCGAAAGGAAAATACGGTTTCTTTTTTCTTCAGTTGGCCGCAGCTACAAAACGTATCCGAAACCAAGTGCTCTTGCCGCTTTTGCAAGTCTAGCCGCCGAAGCGTTGTGTGTGTAGTGTAGCTGTCCGTGGAGCCGTAGTGGAAGTTCAAGTCTCCAGTTCATGGAAGTGGCAGCAAGTGGAGTACCAGTGCGCAAGTCTTAAAGCCAGTGCCGCAAATCAGCTGTGCATTTTAGCAAAAAAGTGTAATAAACAAATAAAAATTTTTAAAAAGTGCAAAATCTAATAAAATTCGGTATGCAGCAGTTTCAAACACGAAATACAGAAGTTATATAAAAGTGCCAGGGTAAAATCGAATTTGTGATAAGAAAAGTACCTACCTAATAGAAAACTTAAAAAAAAAGTGAGACTAAAAATTTTTTGAAGAAAATTTTTGCTTGCTACAATTTTACGCTCTCACGCACACACGCAAGGAATAGCAGAGCAGCGCAGTGCTGAGCAGAACGGGCTAGCAATTTGTTAGAAAAGTAAAGCAAATATTGAAATATAATTTTTACACTGTTGCTATTTGCCGCAGCAACAATAACAACAACAACATACACTACAATATACAATATACAAACAAAATAACAAACCACCACCGACAAGCAACTGAGAAACCACCGACAACAACCTGTTTGCAGTCACGCCAGCGACCAGTTCAGCTGCGACCGAGACTCCTGTTGCTGCTCCTGCTGCCGCAATCGCCGCCGCTGCCACAGCTGCGCCCCCGCGTCTTCGTGTGCTTTGCTGGCCCAACAAACTCAACACCATTCCACCGCAATTGCAAGCGCCGCCGCCAGCGCACAGCAGCAGCAGCGAAACCATAGCGCAGCTCGCCAACAGCATGGAGCCGTATTGGAGCGAAGCGAACGGACATGCTCCACATTCGGTTAAGTACGAGAGGTAGGTATACATTTTATTGTGTGGCACATTTCATTGAAATATATCTCGAAAATATGCAATAAGAAATAGCAGCAGGTCTCTAACTAAGCTAGTTTCTTTTACTCGTATCTTTAGCTACATATGTATGTATATACTCGTATGTGTACCTTTAAATGTATTTACGACTATTTTACGTTTATCCTTTTATTTATACATACCATAATATTTTTAAGTTATTGACTTATTTATGAAATTTAGTTATAACATGGAAAATCAAATATATTTTTGGTGATTTGTGCGTACACACAATTCCAATTGTGTCTCCTCAAATTGCTGCAAAATGGACAATTCTGTGATTTCACTGGTTGGTTTTCTTATTTATGATCTTTTTCGTACATATGTACATATGTGGGAATTGAGCATTTTATAAGCTTTTCAAGCCAAAAAGCTTAATTTTTCATTTGACATAAAATGGAAAGCAATGCAAACAGCAAATTTCTTTGACTTTTTTGTTGTGAAATTGAAAACTCGTCTTGGTATCGAATCATGCCGCATCTAAACTATTAAGCGCTTAACTGCAATTGCTGAGTTGAGAGTAAAATCAAAAGTTTATAAAAAAATTTTTCGAGAACCATTTTAAATAATGTCAGTCTACATTTTCAGCTGCAATACCTAAAAGTTGGTTACTATATTTATGCAAAAATCATGCCATATTTATAACTTTGAATTAATTTGGTAAATAGATTTTTAATATGTGTAGATTTTAAACGTTTTAAAGTTGTGCCAAAAAGTTTAGACATAATTTACAAAAGCTCAAAGTAGGAAATTTTTGTATAATGCTGGCTGCTATCTAGCTCTAATATCTGCTAGCTAGGGGCTTTATTGGGGCAGCTCAATTTGGCCACCTTGATGAAGTTCCCACACTGACAGCTCGTCGAACGGAAATTCTTTGTATTGCATTGGAGTTTTTTTTGTGTATACGAGTATGTGTATGGAAACCAGTTCCCACAATGATAGCGTAAAATATTTCTGTTTTGCACATAATTTTCATTAAAAATGTAACGAAAAAAACACTACAATTTAAATTGCTGAAGCAGTGTGGTGGCCTTTTCGCCTCGCTCCTTCTGTCCTCGTCGCTGTCTATCGCTCGTTGTGCTTTGCGCTTTTTCGCCTCCGTGCTTCGATTAGCATATGTAGCCGTACATATTTTCGAAAATTCCAAACAGCTTCACAGCGCCACGAAACGTGTGCACGCATACAAATGCACATTTGATAGATACACAGCTACACGCGACAGATACACAGCTACACACACGCCCGTATCACAACGCTTGAGAATCAGCGCTGTTGCCTGTCTGTGCCTATAAATCACTTTTCGAAGCAAACGCATACGAAATGTTATAAAAATAGCGCCTGAGCTAAAAGTGCCCAACAGCCTGCCACCACCACACAGACGAATGGCGCTGGGGACGGACGGCGGGTTTGTCAGCTTGCCCGCTCGTTCTGTCAATCCGTTCGTTCGTTCGCGTGAATGTGGCTGCCTCATTTGATCATTTTCTAACGAAACAAGCGCAACCAGCACAAAACGTACAAATTATAAAAACGTGGGAATAATTAAAATATGCTAAGGCATGCTTGAGAAAAATATGGCCATGCACGCGCTGGCAAACGTGATATTTTGCCCACTGTGCGATACGCACAGTCGAAAAAAACCATTAAAGTAGCGAATGGCATTGCTGAGAGAGATCAGCATGGCCGCAGCGGAGTCGAATTTTCATTTGTGGCACGATTCTTGCAACAAAGTTGCAGCCGCACACTCATTCCGCGCTGTGCTGAACTTTTCATGCGCTATTTTTAGCCGCGCTGCTGCACAAACAAATTCAATTACGCTGGCTGCCATTAATTATGTGCGATCAATATCGGCAATAAGCATGCCCACTTTACGGCCATGGCGACTCAGCGGCACGACTGGCCAGCTATTGAAGAGTCGGCTGCGTTGGTTTGGCGCTGCTGCTGCTTGAGTTGCTGCCGCTGCACGTGTGCGTCCTTTGCAAGGTCATGTGGACGACGAGTGGACGAGCAACAGCGCCCCCCAATCGCTTCCGTCACTTTACTCAAACATTCTATTATAAATATTAAATACGCACATTCATGCAATCTAACTGTATGTCTATTTATAGTGAACTAGTATAAATGATATGTTTTTGCCGTTGTTTCATTAATTTTTGTTCTCCTCCCCCAAATTGGCTATAAATAACGTCAACACGTCAACTTAGCAACTCAGCTTTGCAATCGAAATTGCTGTTGTTGTTAAATTTGTTTCATTGCCTTTTTTAAGCTGCTTATTTTTCTAAAATTAAATTCAAAACAACATAAAAAAGAAGCAATTCAAATTTCTATAAATTTCTTAACTGGTTTTTTCTCCTCTGCTTAATGCGCCGCGTTGAAAGAAAGTCGCTCCTCATTTAGCCTTGTTAGTAAAAATTTGAATTTTGGCTACAAACAAATATGGTGTAGATTTGATTTAGAATTTTGAAGCTACAGGTCGCTTGGCATTGCTTCTTTTGTCTAACTCAAAATTGCCAAAAAAAGAATTTCTCGCAATAGAACTTTGCACAGTCTCATAGTCTGACTGTAGATTAGGCCGTATCACCAAGGAGAGGGGAACTAAAGAAAGCTGAGAAAAGGTTTTTCCCTGGACACTCTATAAAAACTGTAGAATTTACAGAGTTTTCTTATTGAAAATATTTTTCGGCATATGATACAGGAAACATGCGTCAGGCTCAAATCCTGCTCTTAACTGAACTGTTTTCCTACAAATTGAGACAGTTCTTATATTTTTTCTGAATTTAAAATTGCTTAGCTAATCTTAATTTCTCACGTCTTTATTTAGCCAAACTCTATTATGGAGCAAGTATGGGTAAGTATGCTCGAAATATCGCCTACGTGGCTGTCAGTTCTACGAACCGAGCGCATGAATCACAAATCTTAACGGGCAATCGTGTTGGGCGTGTGATTGTGCGCTTTCAGAATAACATTTCACATTTCACCATGCACACGAGTCGTAAGTCAAGCGACTTACAACGGTCACTCTGCTTCACTTCGCTTCACTTCACTTCACTGTGATTCACAATATGTACGTGATATCTCGAAACACTCAAAGCGCTGACGATTAGATTTTTTCGCAGCTGAGTGTGAGAAATGATAAAAAAAACACGGTCATACAAAAACACAACAACACTTGAAATAGTTGTAGAATTGTGTGGTTTAATTACAGCAGTCAGGGTATCAAACGTGATTCTCGATAAGGTCTCAAAACGCGTGACAAATTCTCGCCCAAAGTGAGGTACAATTTTTAACGCTTGTCGATTGCGTCCAACGCATGCGGCAAGGTCGTAGTTAGGCCCACTTACTTTTTAAGCTGTTTTGTTTTTGTTGCGCATGAAATATTTTTCGTTACGAAATGCATATAAGAAATTTTTGGAACTAATCAAAAAGTTTAAAGTGATTTTTCATAAAAGCGCACATAAGCACGTTTATACATGTCAAGCATTTAGTGTGTGTGTGTGTGTGTGTGTGTGTGCGTGTTAATTTCTGTTTATACCTTTATATGTGTGTCGATAAGCGCACATTATACATATATACCTTTTATATGCAGCTTGTACAATATAACAGCTGTTTTTTTTTTGGTTTTGTAAACAAATCACAAAAATAGCTGCTAATTTTGTCAACATCCGCGGCAAATATTGCCACATTGCTTGCTGCGATATAACAAATTTAAGCGTTTCGACAAAAAAATTCTATAGAAACTAAACTTATGCTAAACAAAGTCCATGTTTATAAAGACTTGAAACCAAATTGTTTATATTTATATATACTATATAAGCATATATTGATTTAAACTCAAAGTATTTCGTTAGTCTTTGCTTGCACCGACGAATAAAAGAACTTGCAAATATTGAATACAATAAAAATTGGTGTGTATAATTTTTTAATATTAAAAGCGCCAGAGCTGACTGGACTCTGAAGTATACTGTATCAGCGGAGAGAAGTTGAAACTTAAACAAAAGTTGTCGGGAAAGGAAACACAAAGGGTTTCAACTTTCGTGGTTATCAATTTTGGGATCTGGAGTAAGCGGGGAGAAGCTGAAACTTCTACTTTCGTGGTTATAATTTCTCTCTATTTTCTACTCTACATAAACTTACTATTAAGAGTTGCAGCTAGTTCGGGGGTCACACAGCAAAGGTCATGCATTCAAAAGGTGCCCAGCTCAGTTGAAAGCAAAGGTCATGTGATTTTCTAACCAAAAGCCCCAACATGGCCCGGGTTGCCAGCTGCATTTTAAGTAGAATACAGGTGGGCAGTGGCTGCGGGTTTTGGCTTGAACAAATACTAATAAGTTCTGTTTTTTGTGTGTGATTGCTGTCTGGAATTGCTTATCGTGCACTTATGACAACTGATAGTGCGGATATATAAATGTTAGGTACATGTTTGAAGTGTGATTCCCAGCAGCTTAATTGCGATTGCTTGTGAAATTTTGTCGGAAATTGTGCTCGAAAGTCGTGGCTGAAATTCATTAAAGGAATAGTTACGCGTATCTACAAATGGACTGATGCTTATCCGACGTCGCTGCTGCTGCTATCTTGTATGCACGGCCATAATCAACATTTGGCTAATTTATGAAAAAACCACACAAAAGAAAGTCATAAAATAATAATAAAATGGCTATTTTCAAATGCAAGGCTTAGCGACCGACGACAACAACAACAGACAACAGACAAAAGAGTCGTGTGTGACGCACTTGAATTTTGTTGACACAGTTAGGCCTGATATCATGCAGCAGTACAACAGTTAGTGTATGCCACCCGCACACATACACACACACACACAAAAAACACTCATAGATATAGCACATATATATGTATATTGTTTATATATATGCATTTTTCGAAGCAATGAAAAATAAGCCATACAAAATACATTCGTTTTCTGATAGCCAAAGCCTTCAGCCAAAGTGAAATGAAAGCAAAACGACTAAAGTGATTGTGTGAAGTCATGCGACCAAAGTGTAAATATTTGTACGCGACGCAGTGGAACTATGTGCGTTCCAACAGCCCGCATGGCAGCGCACAGCGAAGCAGCAATAAAGATCGAGTGAGCGCTGTCGATCCCTTCCTACAGAGTTCGAAGACGCCGCTCAGTGCCGCCTTTAAGGTCGTCGCTGCTCATCTCAGTTCATCAGTGTAGTGTTCAGTTTTCCTTGTGGTTGTTGTTGTTATGTTCAATCAGCTAAGATCTCGGGTTTGTCGCTCGACGAGGCAGTTGTATTTGTGAGCGTGAATTGCCTTTGTCAATAATCAACTGTCTCTCGTTGTTTTCGATTTCGGGATCTTGTTATCAACATGAGTAACATATTCCATATGCACATGTGTGCTTGTGCTATTAACAATATAACATCTACATAGTATATATGAACGCCGATTGGTTGTGGCTCGTGACACGCTAGTTTGAGGCAACGGCATGCCTGCATAATAAAACAGCAGTTCATATTTGAGCGTGATAAGCGCGCGGCAGCAAGTGATAAGTGACAAAAATAAAAGCGGGCGAGTGTGATAAGCGCGTGAACTATGTGAAAGTAGTGATAAACATTAAATACACAAACGCACATACTTAGCACATATACATACATATGTTATATAAAAGCAAATTTCTACATAACGATTCTGTAAATTTGAGGCTACTTGAGACAAAATCTTATGCACTCTTGTAAATTTGAAAAACTGAATCAAATGCAATTTTATTAACTAATTTTTTGTCATACACATTCACGGGAATTTTTTCTTTTTAAAGAATTTGGCACAATTTCTACATTAAAGCGTTTAACTGCAGCCGTTGTAGCTTTTCTCTTTGTTCAGATTTTGTATCAATCGAAAATAGCAGGCATTTAAAGTAATCACTATTTTAAACTTTTGAACTAAAAGATTACACTGGAAAACTATTTGTAATATACTACATTTAAATAGTATTGCTCATGTGCTGCTTATATGTTAGAGTCAATTGTTGGGCTTGATTTTATATTTCATGATTTTGATCACAAATTCATAAGAATTCTTTTTTGATTAACTAAAAGTCCATTTTCGATCAAAAATAAAAACCAAATAATAAGTTAGGTTATATTGCACTGACTGGTTAAAACGGCCATGCGTAGATCCCTATGGGTACTAAGCGATATCAGCCTTTTCCAGTCTTCCAAATAGTTTACACATGATCTAGAGATGGCGGAACAGAGATGCAGGAGATGCTCGAGAGTTTCTTGGTATACAGATTCCGTGTATTTACTGTTATTCCTGAAATGGAATACGTTTTATTAGTTTCTAAATTGTGAATAAGGTAGCTATTAGATTTCGTATAAACTCGAAGAACCCAGCATTAAGACATTTAATGCTGAAAAGCGCGTTATTTCAAGAGGTCTAAGAAATAGAATTGCCTATTGTCTGTATATGTATGTATGTATGTACATGTGCACTGGTATATATAGAAAGGATCAATGAGTGCTGAGCTGTGCCTTGCAAGAGTTTTTGCACGCTCTTTCACTTTTGTTGCTTTTTTGGCTTACTCCAGCCTAGAATCTTGGACTATTTTAAAGGCGGAATGAGTGGCCATTGGGCGCTTAGGTTGGGAGTTGCGTGCAAAACTGGCTACTTCAAGGACAATGCGACGTTGCAGCAGCTTCAAATAAGAGCTAAAATAATAAATTAACAGACAATTGTAAAATTATAAAAATTTTAAAGTAATAACAAAAATGAAATTTGATAAAAAGCAAATAAAGAAATATCAGAAATGCAAAGAAGTAAAAGAAAAAAAATTGGTCGTAACGTCAAAACGGCAAAGTGTTGGAATTAAAATGGAATTTACATAAGAGGCAAAAGCTTGAGCGTTCACGCCATTTTGTAACGAGCGATTTCCAAACATTTTTTTGTATTTATGTCTGTGAGAATGTGTGCGTGTTTGTATTGAAATTTAGCAGCAAAGCAATACAACAACAAATAATATTTCCGTAAAAATAAGCTAAAAAATAAGGCAGACTAACAGCAAAAAAATTGTATTGTGCGTACGTCCGTTGGCATTTAAAATGCAGGCACGTAAACGAATTCCAACTCAATGGCCACTCTGGCCACTGGCGATTTGCTGTTGTTGTTATTGTTATTGTTATCATTGTTGTTGTAAGTGTTTTTGTAATACATGAATGCCAGCTCAGTACTCGTATTCAACTGCAGACACAACAACAACAACAACAACAACAACATAAACAACAACAATATCTACACTCACAAGCAAATTAAGATATTATTAAGAATGCGTAACGAAGCTGTTGTTGTTTTTGTGTTTGTTGTTGTTGTCATTGTGAAGCATTTTGTCTGCAATAGTTTGCAGCAGTGCCACTTCGTTGAGCTACAAAGCAACAACAATGCAGCAACAAGTGTGCACTACACGACGTATGCGCATTAATAACACTCAATTGTATGTGTGAGAGTAAGTGTGCATGTGTGTGTGTGTATGTGTGTTTAAGTAAGCGATAAAAACGTGCTGCACTATTGCTGTTGCTTGTTGCTGCTGTCGTTGCGGTAGCTGTTGCCGACTCGCGCTTGTTATGACTACGCCGTGCTTCGTTGTTGTTTTTGTTGTTGTTGCTGATAATAATTACGATGACGTTGGCACTGGCACTGGCACTGGCACTGCAACAACAAATGAACGAATGCGCATTATCAGCAGTCACAACAGCAACGCGCAATATCAAAAGATCAACAACATTGAAACAGCAGCAGCAGTGAAGGAAGGCAACAAAAAATATGGAATGAAGAAAAAATTGCAGTGGAAAATTTTTTTCGAATCAAAGACAAACAACAATGGCAGCAATGGAAGGGAGTTTGTGTTGGGATTGCAGAGTCCCAGTCGGATTAAAATAACAAATGCTCGTAATAAATTATTATAAAGCAATTCAAATTATGTAATGTGAATTTATTGAATAGAAAGAAAAACGCGTGTTACCACGAGAAAGGTTGACAAGACAAGAAGTGTGAAAGAAAAGGAAAACAGAAGAGTACAAAAATAGGGATGCCATATTGGAAGAACACGATAATTTCTCTAACACGCCCTCTCAATAGGCAGACCCCTTCAATTGGAAAATCCAAGTCCAGTTAAGCACCTCTCATGGTTGACCCTCATTAAAGCTTTTGTCATCACATCCGCTATCATCTCCTGCGTCGATACATGCTTCAAAGCGAACACTCCAGCGCTGACAGATTCACGAACGAAATGATGTTTAATGTCGATATGCTTCGTACGGGCATGAAAAACGGGATCGCTTGCTATACACTGAGCTCCTCGGTTATCAATAAATATAGTTATGTCGGCAAGTTCTCGCAAGCCCAGCTCACTCAATAGGCTTCGCAAGTAAAATGCCTCTTTTGCTGCTTCAGCTAAGCTGACGTACTCTGCTTCGGTAGAAGAAAGCGCGACGGTGCGTTGTTTTTGCGACTTCCATGTAACAGCAGCACCGCTGAGTAAAAATGCGTAGCCCGTGTAGGAACGTCTATCGATGGTGCAACCGCCCCAATCAGCATCAGTGTAGCCCACTAAAGGCCTTTCAGTTTTCCGGTATATTAAACCTCTATGTGCAGTGCCGGCCAGATATCTCAGCACTCTTTTAGCAGCAGACCAATGACACATAAACGGGTTATTTACAAATTGTGCTAACCGTGAAACAGTATTGGCAATGTCAGGCCTTGTTGCCACGGACAAATACATCAACCCACCGATCAATTCTCTATATGGCCGTCCTTCACATGGTCTGTCCTCTGCGTCATTAACTTTTACATTTACTTCTGCGGGTGTCACTACAGAATTGCACCCAGTCATTCCATATTGTCTCAGCAGTTCTATTATATAGCCAGTTTGTCTTAGCTCAACAACATCTTTTTTCTGGCTTATCTCTAGCCCAAGACAATTTTTCGCCTGACCCAAGTCTTTGATTTCGAACTCTTTTACTAATTGCTGCTTAATGCTTTGAATGCACTTCGTACTACGCGATGCAACCAACAAATCATCTACGTATACCAACAACAAAACAAAATCTTTATTGAGCGTACCATAAAATAGGCATGGCTCATTCTTCGTAGGCTTCAGCCCCATCTCCACGAGCTTTGCACTGAGTTTGACGTACCACTGTCGTCCAGCCTGTTTTAAACCATACAGGGCTTTATTCAATTTGCACACGCTACTACCATCACGTAGGTTATGCATCATCTCTTTGGCTCGCTCACCAATGCAGGAATTCTCGCCCTGCTTCAACACAATACGGTCTAACATTTCGTTTAACATACCTGGCACCTTCATGAGCACATCTTCATCCAATGATCCATTTAAATATGCCGTCACAAAATCGAACTGCCATATCTTGAGATCAAACTGCACTGCCAACGCTATCATCAGTCTCAACGTCTCCAATCTGGCCACAGGTGCAAATGTTTGATGATAGTTCACGCCATACTTTTGACTGTACCCTTTAGCTACGAGGCGAGCTTTACGGCGCTCAACTTCACCTTCCGTTCCATACTTATTCGTAAGCACGAAACGACAACCAACAACATTTTTGCTATCACCGGCCTTTACGATGGTAAATGTATCATTTTTAATGAGGCTCATAACTTCGGATTCAATCGCCTCTTTCCACTCTTCGCTTGCAGGCCCGTCTAACGCACTTCGTATGTCCACTTCGGCTACACCAGCAAAAACATCATCTTCGATTTCACTGCCCTCTGGCTCTGCAGGCCGCTCACATTCTCTCTCCGGAGTGTCGAAGAGTGAACGAAACAGTTTTCGGGGACGCCCTCTTCGCCCTGTGCTTAGCTGCCCAGAAACTCGAACTGCTGGCTCTTCTGTATTTTCGCGTACCTCCGAAACCAACTCTCTCTCGCTATTTACCTGTGCCGTAGAACGAGGAGAAAACTCAACAAACTTGCGATTGCTTGCATCGCTCTGCATTTCATCGTCTTTGTTGTGCAACAACAATTCATCAATAGAACAAAAAGCCGGTAATTGCTGCTCAGCCAAATCAAGAAATTTAATATCACGCGCACATATGAACTGATGTGCACTGGGAATCCATACTCGGTAGCCCTTCCTGTCTCTTGGGTATCCTACAAATACACCTTCAACGGCCCTAGGCGCGAGCTTGTTCTTGCCAGGAACTTTATCGAGCACCATAACTTTGCAACCAAATACTTGAAAGTAATTAACCTGCGGCTTCTCGGCATGCAATTTTTCATATGGAGTTTTCCATCTTAAACTGCTTGTCGGACATCTATTGCGTATGTGGCAGGCCGTCGAAATAGCTTCTGACCAAAAAGCTGCGCCCAAACCAGACGGCAACAAAAGGCATCTTGACATGTCCAACAGTGTACAATTCATCCTCTCGGCCACTCCGTTCTGCTCAGGAGTACGTGGGATGGTCAATCTCCGCGAAATGCCGTTTTCTGCAAGATACTGATCAAAAATATTATTGCTATACTCACGACCATTGTCAGATTGCAGACACTTTATTTTCTGCCCCGTCTGCCTCTCAATATGCTGCTGGTACAACTTAAATGCCTCAAAGACGTCAGACTTCTGCCGCAAAAAGTATACTTCGCACCACCTTGTGCTGTCGTCTATGAACGTCACAAAATATTTGCAGCGACCAGTTGACTCCTCTCTGAACGGTCCAACAACATCAGAATGTACAATCTTTAACAATTCATTGCACGGTTTGTGCCCTCTCTTGAATGGTACAGTAGTCATTTTTCCTTTTAGACAAATTTCACACTTTGCTAGCTCTTCAGCATTGGCAACATCAATCGCTGGCAGCACTCCATCATGTACAGCTCTCATTAGATCACGCGCGTTTAAATGGCCCAAGCGACAGTGCCACTTCGACAGTTCGGAGCACTTCGCTTGAACAACTGCACACTCAGTGCTCTCACGTACGTAGTACAAATCGCCTTTCCGATCTGCAATTAGCGAGGTATTGCCATTCTCATCACTAACATACGCACCGTTCTTGAAAAAGGTAACCTTATGCCCTTTGTCTGTGATTTTTGCCACTGAAATAAGGTTCGTACGCAACTCAGGAACAAATAATGTATTCTTAAATTCAATTCGTCGCTTGCCATTGTCACAAGCCACTGACAAATTTACGATGCCCTTGCCTTTGACCTCTGCGGACGCCTGACTTGCAAGGTTAAGTTTCGATTTTGACGCTTCGCAAATACTCGCAAAATCACTCGCATCACCACATAAATGAGCAGTACATCCACTGTCAAGAATCCAGGCACGCTTCACATATGTTGAATCAACCGCACACGCTTCATCCGCCTTAGCAGCATGGCACACTGCATACGAATCATCCACGCTTTGACCCGCGTGCTTTGAACGATGGACATCACCTGCTTTCTTGCAAACGTTCGCCTTGTGTCCCAGCACTCCACATTTAAAACACTTAATACTGCTTCTGGATGTGCTCTTACCCTTATCTCGAATAGGTCTTCTGCGATCATGTGCATTAGTACCAGCGGCCATGGCTATAACCGCACTCCCGGACGCTTGCTTGCGTGCCTCACTCTCTTCGATGATTTTAACTTTCAGCACCTCTGCAGCAGGCAGCTCGTCTCGAGATTCGATTGCACAGCGAAAATTTTCATACGACGACGGTAGGCTATACAGTAACATGATAGATAACAGATCTCCATTTATCTGTACTCTCATGCTCTCCAGCTTGTCCACAGCGTCGAAGAACTTCGCAATATGCTCCTTCACATCGCCTCCTTCATCCAATCTCTGCAGCGTCAGCTGCTTAAGGAGCGTCGCTTTACGCGCAGGGCCTTTAGACGCATATACAGACTCTAATTTAAGCCATACTTCGCGCGATGTCTCACATCCACGAATCTGTTTCAGCTCCGACGGTTGAATAGAAAGGATAAGGTCGGCTTTGGCCTTCTTGTCCATCTTCAGCCAAACGCTCTTCGCAGCCGCATCTCCATCCACTGGCATTGAACACGAACCACTAACATATTCCCACAGATCATTTTTGACGAGTAGCGCCTCCACTTGCATGCTCCAGGTATCAAAGTTCTCCCTGGACAGCAACTCGATCCGCGTAGAGCTGGACGCAGACGACATAATTGGAATAAATTCACGACCCGTACTCCCACTTGAAATAAGCTTTTCGATACTTATTAAATCTTTAACTTCGGCGGTCGGTAACTCCAATTCAATATCACTCATAATTTAAACAATATTTAAACGAACTTATTCTTGGCATCTGGGCCCATAACCTGTTGGGATTGCAGAGTCCCAGTCGGATTAAAATAACAAATGCTCGTAATAAATTATTATAAAGCAATTCAAATTATGTAATGTGAATTTATTGAATAGAAAGAAAAACGCGTGTTACCACGAGAAAGGTTGACAAGACAAGAAGTGTGAAAGAAAAGGAAAACAGAAGAGTACAAAAATAGGGATGCCATATTGGAAGAACACGATAATTTCTCTAACAGTTTGTACTATCAGCAGCAGAAATATTGCTTGTAGCTATGTATGTATGTATATGTATGCAATTGTTGCTGTTGTAATTTGCTTGGCAGCCAACGCAATCGTGACTACTCACTCGCACCTGTTGAATGGGGCACAGCAACAACTACAACAACAACAAGCAGCAACAACAAGCAGCAACAACAAGCAGCAGCAACAACGAAGGCGACAGGCGGTATGCGTCAGAGCCACCTGAAAGTATTTAAACAAGCATGAAATGCACACATACACAGACACAGTCAAATACACAAACCATGATTTTTTTGAAATTTGTGTGTGTGTATTTTTTCTACATTTTTCATTTTGTTTAGCTATTTTTTTTGTTACTAACGTTGATTTTATCATGTATTTTTGCTTGTGTCTTTATGCTTTGCCTTAGTGTGCTGTTGTTGTTGTTGTTGTAGTCTCTATTGTTTCTGTTGCCAAGCGCGCTCGGCCTGCACGATTTTCATTCCACACGTGTGCACGTTTCATAATTTTACATTTCGCTTTTTGCGCTTTTTTGTGCAACAATTTTTCTACTGCGAATAATATTTTAGTTGCGACCCTGACAACGGAAACGGGAAACGGAAGTGCTCACCGCATGAGTCAACAATCAGACAAGCAATTGTGGAAGCGCTTGCATAAACTGGCAATAAAACTAACTTTTTTTACCGAATTTCTAAAAGGGTTTATATGATTGACTTCTCCTTCTGTTCGGCATTTTCTATGTTCTTCAAAGGAAAAAAAAATTCAAATGGTGAGCGAAGTGGTAAGGCAGTCTTACAAGACTTTCTTCATCTAGAGAAAACATGCTCTGAATAAATAATCAAGAAACCGAGGAAAAGACAAGTCTTTCATCTATTTTCTATATATTTTTGTACTATTAGTAAGCTTATAAAAGCATCGAACGGGTAAACTATTTCTTCGTTTCGTGTTACAAAAAGGGGCTTTTGGTTACTAGTTATTTTAAGGTTATTGTCTAAAAGCAGCTCTAAGGCTTAACTACCACAGACTTGGCAAATTACTGGTTATATTATCGGTTAGTGTCTTATTGGCTTGGTTTTGAGCCTGTCGCTTTGCTTTCGTAGCATTACCACTTGCATTACTCCGTAAAGCAAGATTTCTCATGGCAATTTTTTATTATGAAATTCTGTCTTTTCTTTCTTCTGCTACTACATAGGCCTGTAAACAAATTCGTCTTACATCCATATTGAACTGACCCATAAAATATTTGGAAAAATCCACTAAAACAACAACAACCAAAGCATTTCACATACAAAATCGTACGGCTATTTCTCTTAATGGAAATTTTTCGAAATTGTTGTTATTTACGACTCGCAAAGCGCTGCGTTGCGATTACGTTCGTCAACGCAAGCAGCTGCGTCGACGGCAACGCAAGCGGCCGCCATTAATTGAAATAACAACATCACGTGTCTCGGCGTTGTGCTTATCCGGTTTCAGCGAATATTCTCGGGAATTCCACTTCTCATGCCAACACACACCCATCGAATATAATACAAGCATATACATACATACATATATGAGTGTGCGTGCGTGTGTGTGTGTGACTTGTATGTGCTGTAAATGAGGGCGCAGCAGCAACAAAAACAAGATCTAAAACTGGTTCGTCTCGTCAAGTCTTTTGCTTGATCATTTGCGCAAATAAAATATTCAGCAGTTTGTTTTTCTCAATTTTTATTTAAACAGCAAAATTTTGTATGAATTCCTGTCGCTGTGTCGCCGTCTCTCTTTTCATTATACAGCATTTTGATTAAAAATGTTTTTGCATATCACGTGCAAATTTTGCTTCAAAACAAAATTAACGTTTAATTTTTGTTTGTTTTGCATTAAATGTTATTTATTTGAATTTGCGCAAAAATTTATGCAAATGTTTTCAATTTAGATTTATATTTCGTATTCTAGAATATTTTTATGGCCGCTACGCTCAGCGATTGCAACACAAAATTTATTGCAATTCTTTGTAGAATTTATATGTTGAGCGTTTCGACTTTTAAAAATTGTCTTATTTAATTTATGCAATTGAACAAATTAAAATAAATTCTGCGCTACAAATTTTACAAAATGCCACCTTTCACATGCAAGCCACTTGGGAGGCATGACTAATGCTGCGACAACAAATAGCTGCTTCAATTTACTACAAAGAAATTTTTGCATATAATTTTAGATATGTTAACATGGCAGCTGTAGAGGCTGTGGTGCGTCAGAATTGGATATGCCTGTTGAAGAAGCAAGCCCTCAAGCGCTCAGGCTATGAAGCCCATTGTACTGGGAGAGGTCTTACTTGCGTTTGATAGAGTCTTTATATTAACAATTTTATTGCAATTATTTTCTGCCTTTTGCGAATGATTTTGCTAGTGCAAAATCCGTCTGAAGAGAAACTTGCATAATGAAACTAACAATAGGAACGAGAGTTTCTATGAAAGAGACATAATGGAATCACCTTCAGAATGGCAACAAGTTATTGAACAAAACGGTGCATATTTGAACTTGATCGGATCATTTTAGCTTTGCTAAATGTGACCTTCAATTTTATGCAAAAATAATGGTTTTCTTTTCACTACAACTGATATACATATTTTTAAAAAAAGTGCATACGCCCGATTAGCGACAATTCAATGCCAATATTTTTTCTTACTTGACAATTTTTAGCATTGATTAACAGGCTCTAATTTGATATACCAACGTGCCTCACTTCTTCTTTGCCACACACACACACACATACACATTAGCAAGTCAAAATCTCGAAATGCCGCAAACGTCACGCTTCTGATAGCCAGCTTGCGTCGGCTATTTGCAGTTCGAGCCGGTTTGCCGCTCGCTCATGCCAAACGTTTGCACTCCTTCAGCCATAATTATAGTCACATCATAACTTTTCACATCGCAGCGTCGTGATAACGAATGCTAAAGTAAATGCTAATGCCATTTGTTGAACTATATTTTTTTGCTTTTTTCGATTTTATGCCCAGCGACTTATCTAATCGATCACGTGTGCGTGTCAAGTGGCCGCAGTGCAGAACGGCGGCGGCATTTATCAGTGCCACAAAATGAAATGGCAATAAAGTCGAATGAAATTTGAAAAAGTCTGCGAATCGAGTGGCATGGGTTAATGCACGATAGAAATCTGCTGGCATGGGTAACGTGCGCAAAATTAATAAACAGAGTGCAATCGATGTTGTTCTGAGCTGAACTGCAAATTGACCAGCAACCAATTTGGCCTTTTAGATCGCAGTTCTGAATGTTCTCTGTTGCAAGATATGCTTGCAGTTGCCAAAAATACAGCACGCTTGCTCAAAAAGTACAAACTGAACAGCACTCGTAAATTCAAATTGGCGCGCTAAAGTATCATTAGTTTAATTAGCTTGAAATTGTTTTTGGCAGCCATTGAGAAACCGTTAGCAGCAGCAGGCCAGCGCTCAAAAGTGCTTTGGCGCTAAGCTCATTTTCGGGGAAAAAATAAAATAAAGATTCAAAATATTAAAATGGAATTTTTTCAAACAGAAAAACAAAACCGCAAAAACAGAGCGCCAACAACAAGTAAATAAATAAAAACAAAGTAGGTACAACAACAAATGTGCAATTTATTTTGGTGCTCGTGTGAATGCTGAAAATACATTTTCGGTTGTGTTGGCGGTCATAAAAACAGCTCCGCCTGCCAAAACATGCCGCCAGCTCATGCAGCGACGAGCAGACACTGGCTGAGTGATCAGCGATTTTCGATTTTCGTCATTAAAAGTTGGCGCACAATTTTCGAACAAGAACTATGAAATTATGTGTGTGTATTCTTGTATCTTTTACACATCATCCCAGCTCGTTGCTATATTTAAGTTCACACTTCGTGTGCGTGTGTGTGTGCAAAACGCTTTGCCTTGCAATTACTTAATTTCACTTGGCCAATAGACGATGACATATCGGCCGAGCTATTTGCCAGGCACGTCTCAACTCAGCCAACAACAACAACACTACACAACTATTAAACGTGCAACGCGCAGATTTTCATGAATTAGCGTAGTGATTTGCCTTTCCCGCTGGCCGAAACTGGCGCAGAGATAGACGTGAAAAACGAGCACGCTGGCGTTCAACCCTTGCCATTGACGTTATTTGCGCGCTTACGTATCACGTATGAGGCGCTTACTGCGAGATTGAACTGTGCGCTTTGATTCGTTACATGTAACATGGGAACAACAGAGCTATTCTGGTGAGAGTCACAAAAATTGATGACAATTGTGCGCTGAAAAATTGTGACTCTTTTCAATTATGATTTTTTATTTGTTGCCGACAATTTTCATTTGTGATTTATTACAAATTGTGTGACAATTGTGAACTTAAAGATTTTAAGCTGTAAGAATTATAATTTTTTTAGCCAACCGACAATTTTGACCTGTGACTAGTGACAATTGTGTTTTGCAATTTGTGATAATAATTATTTTTGATAATTTTAATTTGGAACAATTGTCAATTTTGAGTTTTGACTTGTTGCTTGTAACTTGTGAGATTTATAATTTTATTACTATTTTAAATGTCTTTTTTGGTTTATTGCATTGTGTGCGTGTGTGTGTGTCGCCTTCAACTTTTTTGCTCAATGAACTCTGCCCGACTTCCCGCTCGAATGCGCTTTAATCATTCCGCTTTGTTTGCGAGCGATTTTCTCTTGTTTATGCACATTCATTCGCCTGCTTACAAAGTGCAAAACAGAGTTCAAGTCGTTCACTTTGTTTACATTGCAGCAGTCGAGAGGGGCGGCTCCGTTGTTGTTTTGCTTGTAAGCATGTGTGTATTTATTTATGCATTTTGTTGTTGTAAGGCAAGCGAAGCAGTTCACATGTTAAGTCACGTTTTGGAATGCAACAAATTGAAATTGCACTGTGCTTGGCATGAAACGAAGCTACACCTTATTACAACACATGCGCATGCTTATCACACACACACACACACACACACACACACACACACACACACACACACACATACGCACACTCAGCAGGCCTTGTGCGCTGTGTGGTGGCAAGCAGAGTCAGAGTCACTTACGAATTCGCTTTAAATTGAACATTACTCATACGGCGTGCAGGCCGGGGGCAGGCGCGCAGTCAAGCCCGCCAGCAGAATGAGGTCACGCGTTCCGCGCTAATGAAGTTCCTCCGTGCCTGTGTGTGTGTGTGTCTGTTTCAATGAGCCGTGGCACAATTTCTGCGTGCATTGCGTTATACACAAATCATTTCAAATATTTGGCGTTCAATTAAAAGCGAAACGGAACGGCCTGCTGTCGCCGCCATTCATTAGGGAGCTAATGACTACTGCTACACACTCGCCACCCCTTTGCCATGTATGCTCGAAATGTATTGGCGGCTGCTCTTGGCTTGCCTCCCACGTGCGCACTCAAATACACACACACACTCAGTGAAATATGTCCGATTTGATTAGCCACCATCAGCGTTCATTTAACTGCTCGGCGCTGGCGCTCTGCTCGAAAATCGAGATATCTATATGTGCGCTGTGGCATATTTTTCGTCGGCAGATACAGATACACCATCTGCTAGTCTACGCATTTATCTGCCGGTCCATCGGCGTGCCTGTCGTTTCGCTTGCTTTTGCGCTCCCCGTCTTCCGCGCATTATCAAAATGTGATCAACTCTTGCGAAATTCACAATTGCTCTGTTCCGTGAAGAAGACAGCTTCTATGTTGCCGCGTGCTAGCGCTCAAGCTGAAATATTTTTTGGTTGCCGCCGAGCCAATTCGCAAAAGTAGATGCCTGTAGTATTTTTATATGAGGCTCGGACCAACTTGTTTCTTTCCTTTAAATTTTTATTTAAATGTTTTCGCTTATTTATGCATCTGTTTTGATTTTTTTAGGCGTCTATATATACTTTCAAATATGATTTTCATAGGGCGGCATGTGTTGTTGTATTTATTTTTGGCATATGCCACATGAAAACGTGCTCCTGCTTAAGAGATCGCTAAAAATTTCGATATGGGCACTCGAGTGTATGGGAACGTGACGTGGCGTTGTTGTTGCCTCACATTTGAGGTTAGCTCGTTGAGGCTGTTTTATAGAACGACGCAATTGGATATTGCAAAATGGAAAATGATTAAATTTGATTGTGAGATTATTGGGAATCGGGTATCACTGGTGATTGGGTGTCATTGGTGAGTGGGTATCTTTGATGGGAAATAATTCAGGGCCAATTGGATTTTTTAATTCTGGTTGGAAACATTAATTGTTTGATCAACTAGTTTATGAATTCATTGCCTGCGCGATTGATTGACTGAAATGATTGAAAGAAATGATTGAGTGATTGAAAGACCGAATGACTGATTCATGATTTAATACATTAAATAATTGCTTGATTAAAGAAATCTTATATTTTTGTATTTATTGATTTATTGATTAATATGCACTCGCTTGCTTTATAACTGGTTTAATTGTTTTATTGATACTGGCGAAAAAATTAGCTGATATCTTTTCACCGTCGTGTTGATACGATATCAGATCGAGTTGATTACTTTAATCACTATTTGACAGCATGCTTGAATAATGTTAACCTCTCTGGTAGTGGCATTTCCGCTGGTTATAATTGCTCTACAGCAACTTGCCTTGCAATTCGAAGACGATTTACAGTCAAATGCGATTTGAACTTGCATGCGTGCAAATTTAAATTACCTAGACATGCATCTAGTAATGCAGCACTTTTTCATGAACTATGATTAATAATATATTATAATATTTATTGCATATAGCCTTAAGCGACATTGATTTAATCATAATTTTGTTAATTATGCATATTTTATATACATACGAGTACATATTATAGATTGAATATTTGAAGTTTATACAATATGCCAATTTTCACTCTATATATAGCTTTAGATATACTACTTAGTTGCTAAGCGCTAGATTTAAGCTCTGTGAATAAGTTCATACAATAAATAAAGCAAAGTACACCGTTACTCATCAGCCAACTTAATTTTCTTCTTACTTACGTTTATAGTGAAGCAGCAGTCTCCAGTTTTCCTTATTGCACAGAATCTAGTTTAAATTTTTCCACATCTGCCACAGCATACAGCGAGGATGATGCAGAATATGCCACCGGAAGACGTAATAAAACCTCTAGGGTAAATATCCACAATACCAAATAAGCCCCGAATGAGATTAATGTAAAGGCGAACCAAACAAACAAATATACTTTTTAAATAAATACAAAACAAAAACAAAACAATAAAAAAATTGCAAAACATTTTAATTGCATTAGACTCTCATTTGCATATGTGTATGTATTTGTTGTGCTTGTAGTTGTAATTGCTGTTGTTGTTTTGCATCTTCTGCTGTTGCCATGTAGCAATAAAGCAATAATAAAGTAATAATAATAATAATAACGACAACAACAAGGCGCAGCAAATATATAGATTAGGCAAATTCGTCCTTGTACATTCTCAGCAGCAAGCACACCAGGATCAGCGGCGGCCGCGTGCGCGCACACAATGTTCTGCATCATCGCACGATATCGCTCTGTGACCCACGACCGCTCATGACCCTGCTCCCACTTAGTCGTACGCACTCGCTTAGCTTAATCTACCACCACAACCAACACAACCAACGCCACTACTACTACTACTACAGCTACTACTACTACTACTACTACTACTACATATGCATAAATAGTATATTAGGGTAGCGGTATAACGGTTACTTTGGGTTAAGCTAACACATCCTTAACATGTACTCTTCATCCATCTCATGCATACACTCGTTCATACTCAGCCTCCCTCCCCCTCTCTCTCGCTGTACTCTCTTTGAACTACACATTTACAATCTCGATCGCCTCTAAGCTAAAAAATTCGTGCTAATGACAACTCTTTCGTTCTCTACTTTATTCTTTTTTTCTCTTTCTCTCTCTGCTCTTTATCAACTATAGCAAGATCCCTTGTCGCATCGCATCATTGAGAAGCGCCGACGCGATCGGATGAACTCCTGTCTGGCGGACCTGTCGCGGCTCATACCGCCGCAGTACCAGCGCAAGGGGCGCGGCCGCATCGAGAAGACGGAAATCATCGAGATGGCCATACGCCACCTGAAGCACCTGCAGAGCGAGTGCCTGCAGAAGGAGAACGAGTACCGGCTCGGCTACACGGACTGCATGAAGGAGGCGGCCAAGTTCCTCTACGACAGCCAAATGCAGGACTTTTGCTATCGCCTGTTGGCGCATCTGCAGGAGCACTGCGACGAGGTGCTGAAGAGTAAGTGCAACCTAGCCGCAGCATTTTGATTAACTAACCTCACTTCTTCTTTAGGTGACTGCTACAAGTCGCGCAACTGCCACGCCTCGGACAATGTGAGCGCCTCGAGCGGAAGTCCGCATCAGTCGTACCACCACTCGGCGCCGCCGCTCTGCCAATTGCGCGAAATGCTGGGCAGCTCGGACATCGAGCACAGCAACGATCACAACGACGTCAAGGATCTGAGCTTCCGCAATCATTTGAATCAGCTGCAGCGCAGCGTCGCCAACACCAACGGCAATGCCGCCGAGCACAACAACAACGTCGCCAGCAATTCCACTTCGTCGTCGACTATCACCTCGAACGGCACCAACAATCCGACTAGCTCGACGCCAAGCAACAGCGGCAACAACCCATCCGGCGGTGGCAACCACGCATCTCAGCAGCCGCATCAGGCGGCGGTGATAACGTCCACGGCTCCGGCCTCGCTGCAGCACCACGCAGATTCGAGCAACCACGACTTCGACTCGTCGCGCGAGCCACTTCTGCACACGGACACCTCCAACATGCACTCGCCACCGCCGCGAGACTCGCTGCTGCACCACCACGCCCACAGCCACGGCCATCTCAGCCTCGCTCACCACCACCACCACCATCACCACCACAACCACACCTCCGACAGCCAGTTGTCGTCGGATCGTCTACGCAACTTTTCCGAGTCGTCGCACGACATCGAGCACAACAACAACTACAAGTACAAAAACCACATCAAGGAGCGCTTCAACCACGAGTTGCACGACGAGGAAACGTCCAGCGAGCACGGCCCCGCGCCACCGCTGCTGCAGAGCGAGCACTCGCACACGCACTCGCTGTCGGAACACTCGAAGGACGGCACGGAGCCGGAGATAGCGCCCATCATCGCGAAGAAGCGCAAGCTGGCCGAGGCGGCGAGCAGCGCCGAGACAGGTGGTGCCGCCGCCTTCGACGACAGCGACGCACGCCCAGTGCCCGCGTCGCGCAACCCCACCAACAGCATCAGCAGTCTGTTGGCCCGCGAGCGCGACGAGAAGCCCTCCTTCAGCTTCGGCGATATCAAGACCGAATTGCATGGCAAAATCGCGCACCTCGCCACGCCGAGCAGCACCACAGCACCGCCGCCGCCGCTGGCGCACACGCGCTCCTTCGCCGTGCCGGTGTTCGCACTACATGGCCAGGGCACCTATTATGTGCCACTCAACGTCGACTACAACGTGCTGATGCCGTTCCTCAACGGCGTCGATCTGCTCGAGAAGAACTACACATCGATGCCGGTGGTGCACCCTATCAACATCAACGTAAACTTCATGTCGCCCTCGCCAACGACATCGCTGCTGGCCGTCGCCGCCGCTGCGGCCGCCGTCGCTGCGGGCAAACAGCAGCCGCCGCCGATGGTGAACGGCGGCAGCGTCTCGTCGACGGCCAAGACCAAGCTGGAGTCTCTATCCAACGGCTGGTAGGCCGCCGAGCGGCACGCGTACGCCACGCAACAACTACCTCAGGTTTCTGTGAATCGCCACGACATGGTCAGGCAGACCGTCGGAGCGCAGTTGGTTCCCCGCTCGACTCCGCGCTGCACTGCGCTGCTCTGCTCTTCCGATTTGCCATTGGCAGCAAAAGTTGTTAGTGTATCCCAATATGCAAGCGTATGCAACTGTATCTTGTGTGCGACATGAGATTTATGATTTTAGACTAGAGATACAATTAGGTTAAGGCTTTGTACATAGATTTTTAAAAACGATGTGCAGAGCTCAGCATGGCTTGTGATTTCCGAGCCAGAGATTTGCAGTGAGTCAGTGTCATGAGAAGAGTGTACTCGGGAATATACTCATTTTTCTCTCCGATGCACACTAGCTGGAATTGTAGCTCTACTGATAAGGTACTTCATTTTTGATGTATGTATGCTTCATACCGTGACTCGCGGTCTTGTATGTGCGTGAATGTAGTGTACTCAATATGAGTTGTGTATGAATGCATTCCAGACAAGAAAATGAGGGAGAGAGAATTTAATTTGAGCATGAAGCTCACTTCATTGTATTGAGTATTGAGTAGTACTAATGCTACTCAGTGCTTCTCTTTATTGTGAGAGTTATTCAAACAGCGGTGCCCTTAGTTTCACTCGGAGTATTTACCTTCACTTTGTTTGGAGTGAGTGGCACTCTAAGCAGCAAAAAACGACTCACTGCAGATCTCTGTTCCGAAGCAATTATGTGTTGAGTAGGCAAAGCTGTTGGAGCGAGTGGCACGTTTGGCACAAATTGCTGGCACAATTACCTGGAAGCGCCGCGAACTCCACCTACAGCCTATCGAAATCCATGCAGTTTTTCAAAGCGGTTTCGAATAACAGACAATTGTGCAACACTTTTTATTTTTATCTTTTAGCTGTTTTAATTTAGAAACTTTAAAATTGTGTAAATTTCGTTTGCTAAAAACCGTTAATGTGTGTTTCGAAAATCAGGCAGTTAATGCAACTGTAATTGTAAGCAAAAGGAAACTAGTTTGCGGCTAGCATAAATTATTAGTCACGTGGCAGTATATCTTTTTTATATAAATCGAAATTGCTTATTTACGCTTCATACTCAGATTTACTTCATGTCAATGCATTCGATCACAAAATTTAAAAAATTACACATATTTTCCATGCCATAGAAAAATTTTTTGAATATATGGCCGCAAGAACATTTTTCCGGCCATAGCAAATTTTTTTTATATATGGCCGCAAGAACATTTTTCCGGCCAAACAAACAGTTTTTTCCAAAAAAATTCAAAAGTACTTTCAAGCGTTATAACATAATTCAAAATCGACAATTTGAAGATAATTGAAAAAATTTTCAATTGTTATATGTTGGAAGCACTTAAGTATGAAAGCTTGGCATTTTTGTTAAAAACAAAGTTAGTAGAAAATGCACAAAACTTCAAACTCAATTCTTTATAAAAATATGAAGTGATGGAAGAGCTCTGAGTATTAGGCGTGAATGATGTCACCTTCTAAAAACCAAATTTAATTATGCCGGGCGCATTTTTGCTGTTGCCTAGTGTCATTTGCTTAATTGATTGATCAGATTTAAATGTGCTGAAAGCGTATGAAAGTGTTTGAAGACTACTAGTCAAATGAGTGCAGAACATGCTGCGTTAACTATTTTGAAAAAAGAAATATGACTATTAACTCATTAACTATAACTATGAAATATGTACATATATATATGATATGTATATATTTAAAAAAAATTTAATAACAGGCAAACTGTGCATATTTTTGGATGTAACTGTTTAGGCGTATTACTCAAACTAGTGACAAACTAATGAAATTTCTGACAAAATAAATGTATAAGCATGTACATAAATTGAAAATATTTTAAGTTTTTGTGAAGCACACATTTGAAATATTTAACTTTAAAATTTAATTAATTAAATTCCGTAACTTTAATTGAGTCTTGTTTCATGTGAAACAACTAATATTTTAAACTGTATATGTCGACCTTTCTACTGAATTCCATTTTGTTTCGAAAATTTCATTATAGATTTCCACATGCAAACTACTATTATTAATTTAATTTTTTATCATCTACAAATCATACAAAATAACAAAAAAAATAAACAAAAAAAATTGAAAAAATTTCATTTATAAAAATTTACTAAAAATATTCTGCCTCATGTCCTTATGCTAAGTTAATCCTCATTAGTTTAGGCGTTAAGCTCACGAAATGATTATTTCTAGGTTATGTTTAGTAATTCTATCCTACTGTTGATATTGTATTAATTTTTCTAATATTAGCGTTTAGAACAAAAGTAATTAGAATTGAAAATCAATTAATGTTAAGTTTAAAACGTCTATGTATATAGTAAAACAAAATTATATAAATTTTAACCTTTAGGTATGAAATACAAATAAAAGTTTATATGAATGTTGAATTGTTGTTGTTTTATTGTGCAAAATAAACAGTGATTGGAAATATGTTCATTGCTTACTGACTTAATACAAAGAACAAACCTTAGCGTTACCAGTTTGCGGGTCGTTTAGGAGTACGACAAGAAGTGATCTGTTATAATACGAGAGTTTCTACCGAGCTACAGTAGAAAGCTTACTTTAAGGTCCGGTTCGCACCAGTCATCCATGGAGCTACCAAGGTTAGGTGAGATCTAGAGTGGAACAGAGACACAGAAGATGCTCGAGCATTTCCCTGAATCCAATAATGCAATTTGAGCTTTTACAATTTTTCAATCCTCCGGTATAGGCTTAGTCCTGAAATCCTTGTATTCTGATATGCTAGTTGGAAATGAGCTTCTCGGCTTCAGTAAATATTATTTACTAAAAAAAAGATAAGTAAGTATGTATGTAAGTAACGAAAACCCTGACATCGTCTCTTTGATGGGATTGGAAATTCTTTAGGCACCCAAGTTTCGGCTTTAGTAGTAAATGACTCAATACAAACTCTTGCAAGTGAATTATGCATTTTATTTTAAATTTTTCGTTTCATTACAGCAAATCAAATCAACACTAGTTATGTTATGCACTTCATAGTAATGCAATTTTGAAATTTTTTGTAATGAACATTGACGTTCAACGTTTTTAAATCATTACGGCAGAGTAATGTCACACGAGTAATTCTATTTCTAGTATAGAGGGGCGTTTATGTTTATTGTTTAATTTATATAATAATTCTTTTTTTGTCATTTTTGTTTCTTTTTGAGAAAATGCATTTAATATTTTAGCTAAGAATAGTGAGTAATGAGTACAATAATTAAAATTACAACGTTTTTACGTGTTCGAAAACATAATCATTATCAAATTTTGCATGGTCTGAGAAATTAAAAAAGTACATATTGTTTTGTAGTAGAAAAAATCAAGCAAGGCTAAATTTGAACTTCGAATACGATTTCATACTGTTTAAATTTTCGAGGGAACTTGATAAAATACATAAGCAATCAAATAATAATCATATTTCAAATAATAAGAATGCAGGCGCGAGCGAAAACTATTTTGCATACACAATTTAAGATAAAAACACTTAAAACTACAGAAACGGCTTGAATTAATTGCGACGCGTGCGTCTTCGTGAGAAATTCGCGTATGCGGGGTTGTTGGGCTGATTAGGATTTTGACCGCTGTACAAATTGTCCAGAAAATCGTGCAGAGAAGCTTCGCTATATTGGCAAACACATAAGAGAAGAGAGTGAAAGCTGGCTGAAGAGTAACATAAATTTGGGCAAAACTACCTCGGCGGTATATCCCGCTTGTATTTGCTATCGTGTTGCGTGCCCGAGCCATGCGGATGCTGGTACTGTTGGCCGTGATGTGGTGAGTGGTGTTGGTTGTGGTGATGCGGATGAGCTTGCTGCTGTTGTTGTTGTTGTGTCTGCTGCTGCTGTTGTTGTTGCTGCTGCTGCTGCTGAGCGCCACGCACAATGCGATACTGTACCATATGCGAGTTCGGCTCCAGGTGCGACAATGCGCCCTTCTGACAGTTGGCCCATTCGGTAATGTCGTAGACCTTGCCCTCCATCAGTGCCAGATACTTCCAGCGCAAGCCCAATAAACTCGTCTCTGCCCAAATGTCGCCCTGCAGAATAATTTTCAAACATTAATTTAAAAAAAGGACGAAGGGCTGCATCTTTTTACCTCTCTTGCCGAGTGACGTATTTTGCAAGAAGCACACTCACGTGCAGCATAGTGTGGGCGATCTGTAACCTTGCGAGGATGTCGTAGACCACAAGTGCTACATCTGTGCGGAAGATAGTAAGGGGACAATTAAGAATATATAGTAAAGTAGCTGCCAAGCTCCCAGCAGCTGACCTTATGGTATTGGCAGCTTCAGTGATTTTGGTTTGCAATTGAGACAGCAAATCGTGCAGCTCCGTCCAGGCTTTTTCCGCGTGCAGTGCTTCGGCCAAACTCTGATCATAGGCAAGACGATTTTCCTGTGACAAAAAGAGAGAATTGTATGAAATTCATGAGTTCGTTGCAAATAGCTGGAATTTTACCGGTTCTCCAATTAATTCAAAGGCGCGTTGCAAGACCTTGAATGCTTCTTCGGCGCCGGCTTGTTTATTCTTGTCGGGATGTACCAAAACGGCGATTTTCTTATAGTGTTTGCGTATTTGCTCCTGCGAACTGTCCGGCGGCACGCCCAGTATGCTACAAAAGAGAGTGAAAATGCAATTCACAACGCATTGCTTTATTTTAAGGGTTTTTTTTACCTGTATGCATCCTTTCCCTTGCAGTTCAAAAGCGAATACATCGCCTCTTCGCCCGTCTGCGGTAGTCGCCCATTCTTGAAGGACTGTGATGCAGCCTCCGGTGGCTTCTTCTTGTAGAAGCGCCGCCAGAAGGCCCAGGGGGAATTCTTCTGAAAGCGCGCATCAAAGCGCCGCCAGTAGTTCCTCAACCAAAGACCAGGCTTATTCGAATTCTGCTTTAGCTCCTTGCGCAGCTGCTTCGCGTAGCACATGCCGCAGTCGTAAGCGTGCGAGAGCCGCTCGTAGACCATGCTGAAGCCCAGCACCACAATGTCGTAGACCAGGTAAAACAGCCAGGTCAGAATCTTTAACGTGTACTCGCACCAGGTTTGCAGGAATTTCTTGGCCAGCTCGTAGTTGCGGTTGGATGCAGCCGTGGCAGACGCCGACGACGAGAAGTTGTTGCTGCGCTGCCGCTTCGAGGAGTACGAGTAGGAGGAGGCATTCGAGAGGCTGTTACTGTAACGCGAGCGATTTTGATTGGGCACGTAGGAAGCCGAAGCATTGGAGGAGCTGGCGTTCGAGTAGTAAGCGGAGGATTTGTTGGTGCTGCCGTTATTGGCTTTGCGCGTGCTAGCATTGGCAGTAGCGGCACTGCCGGAGGAGGCGGAGCCGGTGCTCATCTTCGGTGGCCGTTCGTAGGAGTCATTAAGCTTTGCCGTGACGTTGTAAAAAGCGTTAAAGTTCTTGTCGGCGGCACTGCTGCTGCTCTTCTTATTGCCGCCGTCCGCTGGCTGCTCGCCATCAGTGCGTTTGTTGTTATTGGTGCGTTTCTTGCTGCTGTTATTGTTACTGTTGTTTGTGGGCTCCGTGGCATTCGGCTTCTGGCTGGGCTTTTGTGCTTGTTTTTGTTGGGCGCCATTGTTACCGCCGCTGCCGTTTCCATTTACGGCGTTGCTGTTGGCACGTTTGCTACTTTTGCCGCCGCCGACCAGGCCTGCTTGGTGTACGTTCTCCTTGTTCTCATGCGTTGGCGACTTCTTTGCGGTGCGCGTCTGCGCGCTGCTCTCTTCGCTGTTTAGCGCGCGGCGAGAGCTGCCGCTGACGCCGTTGGACAGCGACTCTGTGGCAGTTTTATTATTTTCGCCTTTGCGCTCGCTGAGCAGCTGCGTTGCGGTCGCCGTTGATTTGCTGCCCTTGTTGCCATTTTGCTTCGCATTCGCCTGCTGAGTTGGCGTGGCCTGCTGATTGTTGAACTTGCTCAGCACATCCGAGTAGGTCATGCGCATCGGCTTGACCTCGGCAACGATGCGCTTCTTCACCTCCGGCGCAGTAGCAGCAGCAGTAGCGCTGCTGACAGGCGCAATTTTAGCACTAATGCCGGCAGTGGCCGCTGGAGTAGTAGCGGCACCCGTCGTGCTGGGCTTTACAACCGCCTCCTTGTAGCTTACATTAACAGAAGACAAAGCCGATACTTCTGGTTGCTGCGACAACGGCAATATTGGCAGTTTAACTTGTTGCAGTAATTGATGTGTTTGCTGCTGTTGTTGCTGCAAGAGCATGGGCGTGGAAACGGGTGACATCACCTCGCACACGTTTTGAATAGGCTGCACGGTTTGCGCTAGATTTTCGGACATGCCATTGATGTTGTTGTGGTTGCTGCTGACCTCTGACATTGCTTGCTGGGCTGGCAACTGTGCCTCACCACTTGCCGATGAATGACTGGCTGATATTTGCGTAATTGGTGCGCCGAATTGTGTGTACGTGCCACCGGTCAGATTGGGCGACCAATTGTTTACCAGCTTGTTGATGATCATGTTAGTGGTGGGTGTCACCGGTGTCACCTGTGCTTGCGACTGCGGTTGGGTAGGCAGCTGATGGTGTACATGTTCCTCGAGCATACTGCCGTTGTTATTGTTGCCGCTGCTGTTCATTTGCAATAGTGAGGCTTGCTGCGCCTGGGGCTGAGATTGTGAAGTTGTAATTTCCCGAGCTGCACCGACATGCTCAGGTGTGGGCATAAGCTGAGTGCTGCTGGAGAACAATTCGTAGCTGTTGAAGATTGCCGGTTGCTGCTGTGGCGGCATATGATGGTGGAATTGCGGCAGCTGGTGCTGCTGCTGCTGTTGTTGATGATGCTGATAGATACCGCCAGCTCCGTCAGCTGCTGTATTTTCCGGGCAGTGGTATACTTTCAGAAAATTGCCATGACCCATCGGCAGCACGGAGTACGTCTCCGGCTGCCCCGCAGAACTGGCATACGCTTGTTGGTGCATGTTGTAAAGAAACTCATTAAAGTGCGCTTGTTGTGGGTGCTGCTGCTGTGGCTGCTGTTGTGGGTGAATAAACTGTGTGCCGAGCAACTGATTTGGCCACAGCAAAGGAGGTGGCAGCGAGACACCTCCTAGTCCGGCAGTAGCAGCTCCGCCGCCACCCGGTGGCTGCGTCAGCAAATGCGGCATATCTGCGCTTCCAGCAATGTTGCAGAACGCATCCTCGCCGTTGCTGCCGTCACTGGACGACATGTTAGTTCCTATCGAGTTGTGCTTTGCAGAATAGTTGTGCTCTTTTCATTTACGCCGATTTGATTTTCTACTTTTCCACACCACGAACCTCTTTTTATTTGCTTTCAAATAATTCACATAAAAAGTAAGGACATTTCATGCCCGAAATTTTGTATTTTTCCAAACTTTATAAAGTATTTTTCGCTTATATTCGATTTTTCATTAAATTCTACAACTAACAATTGGATTCTATGCAGCGTCAAAAAAGAGCAACGTTGCCGGAATGTTGGAATCGAACGAAACAGAAGAAGCAGAAATCGAGATTTGCAGGGTGTTGCAGCAGCAAAGAAAAGTTCAACAAATAAAGCAGATATGTTTATTAATAAACAAAATATATGTAAATTGTGGACATGAATAATTTATAAATAACGAAAGTTTGGGAAAGAATATAAAGCTTATACAATTTTAAGAAATGTTAATTTAAATTTTGTTTGCAAATTAATTTCAGATACATTTTTTTATGAATTATGGAAAATCATTTTAAATAAAGTGGCAGCACTGTAATTTCACTGTCAAACCTTGAAAGCGTTTGTTTTTATAATTTTGCAATTCTTAAACAAGGAATAAAACAAATAAAATTAAATACGCAGAGTGAAATATTTTTGAGAATAATGGCTGCCACACGTTCGCGCCGCGGCAACGCGGGCAACCAAATATCAAAACTCTTGGACAATGAGGAAGAGGACGATTTCTATAAAACATCCTACGGTGGCTTCCAGGAAGAGGAGGAGGACAAGGAATATGTGTAGGCACATATAAGCACATGAGCACTATAAGCTATAAGCAGTGATCGTTATTCATCATTCATTATAGGCAGAAGGACGAAGAGGAAGACGTGGTTGATTCCGATTTTAGCATTGACGAAAATGATGAACTCGTCTCGGATACAGATGAGCCGCCGGAGAAGAAACGCAAGGGCGGTATAAATACGAAAGCATACAAGGTTATTATTCCGACATTGCCACACAAATCGTATTGCTCGTATTTAACCCTATACTTTTCTCTGCAAAGGAACCGAAACCGGTGCCAAAGAAAGATGCTAAAGCGCCAGCCACTACCCCTAAGAAGAAATTAATAAAAGTGACAAAGAAAAAAACGCGTCCTAAGTTCACAGTGCTCGATTCTGGCAGGAAATCCATACGTGCTTCCACTGCCATCAAAACACAAGCAACCAAAATACGCCTGAAAGAAATGGACGATGCGCGCAAGAAGAAAAAGAGAGTGGTAAGAATGGAGGATTATATACCCACACAAGAGGAGTTGCTGGAAGAGGCGAAAATTACTGAGGAGGAAAACATCAAGTCATTGGGTAAGTGTCGCAGCTTACATCCCAATCAGTTAGTTCTACCATAAAATTCTTATTGGATTGCAGAAAAGTTTCAAAAAATGGAACTGGAAAAAAAGAAAACTCGCCCAACGAAGCGCACCTTCACCGGTCCCATGATACGCTATCACTCAATGACCATGCCCGTAGTGCGTAAGCAGACAAGAGGCTCCGCATCGACAGCAGCGCATGATTCCAATGATCCGGCCATGAAGTGTGAGCGCACATTTGTCACGTTCGAGAACGATTTAAATGATAAGGTCTTCCAGGCTATATTTAAGCCGAAACGTGTGCAAAGGAATACGGGATATTTGTGTCCAATTACGAAGTAAGCTTAAAAAGTGCAACACATATTTGCAGCACAATCTCATTTTCTACTTTACAGACTGCCTGCTCGCTACTTTGATCCTATAACACAGCAGCCTTACTACAGCATACAAGCATACAAAATATTGCGCGAGGCTTACTACATGCAATTGGAGGAGCGTGGCAACACTGAGAATCCGGATTTGGCCAAATGGTTGGAATGGCGTAAGAGAATCAAAGAGAATCGCCTCAAGGCGGCTGTCAGTAAAACAAATGCAAATTGACTTTCTAATTCGATTCGATTTGAGAACTTTAGTTCATAAGCGAGCTAATTTAATATATTTTTCCCACATAAGACCCAAAAATTTAAATGCGTGAGTTTGGCAAATTTGTATCTTTAATAATGCGTTTTATATAAATACAATTACATTCACACAACAAATGCTAACATGGTCAATATTTATTTTACCGCTCATAAATAGAGTCGTTTACGTTGTGGTAGTAGCGTAACAATGTATGTACTTGATTAGTATTTTTCTAGTAAGTTTTACTTTTAACTATTTTCGGCACATTGAAATTATTCTACTAGACTCTTGTCGATGCAACATTTATATTAAAACTTTTCTTATTTAACAACATTTATGTATGTATGGAATTTATACCTTAACTAACAATATAAACGATGTTTTAAAAATGTTTTAAATGGCAATTGTATATAGGCTTGCCTCCAATCGCTGAAATACGTAACAGACTCGCTTTAGATCGATTCGAAAATTTATAGAAGTGGAAATTAAGTGGAAATGTGCAACATGGCACATACTCTGGTAGTGTATTTCATAGACACGTTTCAACTATAGACGCCAACGATTTGCTAAGTTACCTACCAACTTTTTATGTAGTTCATAATTCTGCTGCCCTTTCTCTATTTCTTTTATAACATTTAACTATTCTCCTTTACTACACTTTGTCTAATTGAGCTTCTCTTTGCAATTTATTTCTGTCAGTTCCTAGACGCTCTCGTAAATTTTGCTTAGGGTCTAGGCTCCCGCTCCTCATAGGGATGTGGCGTCTCGCTCTTTGATTGTTAAATGAGCGTATCTTCGTCCTGACCCTCGAACACCATCAGAAGCGAGTGCTGTGAGGGCGAGCGTCCCATGGTCATGCCACCCAGCGAACCGTCCGGCGAGAGCAGGCCCGTCTGCAAACTATTGTTGTCGCGGTAGCCCGAAGTGGACGAGGTCTGCGACACGGAATCCCAGCTGATTTCACCTATTGGCTTCGGGTGCTCCTCCTGTGAAAGCGATGCAACCTTTTGCGCCGAACAAAAGCATGCTCATTGTTAAATTTGAAAGAAAATATACGGCATCACTTACAATGCTCGGCGGCTCGATGTGCGTGAGGCGGCTGCGCTTGAGTCGGAATGTCTTGCGGCTGGAGGCCTTGGAGCGTTGCAAGCGTGAGCGTGTGTGATCGCCGGAACTGTCTTCGGCGGGACTTTCGGGCGACAAGGGCGTGGTGGATGTCTCTCCGGAGGAGTGACGGAACTCCACCGACGACACGAAACGCAATTTTGGCGGCTGCGCCTTGAACGGAGCCTGCTGCAGCGACTGCGAGTGTGAAAGTTGCGTTGCAATGCCGGGCGGCAGCGCCGAGGCAATTGTCCCCGAGCTGGTAGCCTGGCTGCAAGCGCCGCCTGCAGCGCCCGACCCAGCTGCTGCGCCAATTAACGTTGGCGCGGAACCAGCGTCGTGCTCGCCACTCTGGCTGTCGCTTGTGGTGGTGTGGTGGTCGCGGCCCGTGGAGTTGCTGGAGACCGACTCGCGTGGTGGATGCAGCGTTTGCTGGGATAGCGTGTCGCTGGGCGTGCAGATGCCGCCCGAGCCGCTGCGCGAATCGATGGGCACGGCCGAGATGTGTGAGTGTGTGGCCTGGCCGGTGGTGGTGCCGGTGAAGATGGAAATCAGCGAGGGGCGTTGCTGCGATTTGTGCGTATCGGCGCCGCTGGTGGCAGCTGGCGTGTCGCTCTTCTTCTGGTCGGAGTTTTCGCGATCTTGCAAAGAGACGGGCAGAGACGCTAAAGTCGCCGATGTAGCGGCCGTCATGTACAAACAAACTTACCATAGCGTTTCTCCTCAAGTTCGTCCCGCAAGTCGCGCAGCTCCCGCGCGAGCTCCAGTAGCAGTGCGCCCTTCGACTTGATGCCACCTTGCGGGGGTGTGCCGCGCAGGCGCTCGCGTATGATGAACTGCATGTGCCGCTCATGATCCCCGATGGGCGGCTGAGCAATCTACGACAGAGAGCGAGTAAGCTTATGAAAGACTCTGATAAAGGGAAAAGCTCGGACCTTGTGCAAAATGAACGGCATCAGCACGATGTAGAGCGGCGTGCGGTGCGTCACCACGAACTCCAGGAAACTCCACAGATCAGGCGCCGCTTCGTTGCGCCGACCCAAATCACGCATGACTCGCACAATGCGCGACCACTCCGTCGACAGGCGATTTTCGAAGCAGATGCACACAATGCGCAGCGCCAGGAAGGCAGCCTGGTACAGCGAACCGGAAATCCTGGCCGGTCGCTTTGCATCGCGACTGCCAGTGAAGGTGAGCGAGCCCGCTCGCAAATCGCCACCCACGCGATTGATCTGCGACACTGCTTGGCCAGTGCGGCCCGCCGGCGGACTCATCGCATTCAGCACAGCGTTCAGCAGGAAGGTGACGTCGGTCATCTTCAGCTCGCCGATATCGGAGACGCCGCGCCCCGAACACACCTTCAAGCACAGCGGCATAATCAGATGCATTAGAAAGCCTTCGGCCTTCTCCTGCGTGGCGAACTCGGCGTTGCCGCCGCAGATCTGCAGCAGCGAGAAGCAATCGACCGGACTGACCACCTGCAGCGCCACCAGCCGCACCACCGTCGAGCAGAAGAAGGTCGGCGGATTCTGAGACATGAGAGCAGCCCCTGCACTTGACACGCCCTCCGGCACGCCCGAGCCGCCCGGCTCGTTCACGATCAGATTCTGCACGGTGCTGATGAGCGTCTTCACCTGCTGCCAGTGCAGCACGTACGGATGCCGCACCGCCGTCTCGTGTATGCCCTTCAGCAGGCCGGCGGCGGCCTCCCAGTCCGTGTTGCGGCGTATGGAGGGCTTCTTGGATATCTTCAGGAAGACTTTGTCGATGCGGCGCAGTATGGTGACGAGCGCATTGCGCAGCGTGTCGTTGGACCACTCGGCGCGCGGCAGCACCGCCTGCATGTAGCGCTGCAGGCCGCGGCAAGCCATGGACTCCGGATCGTAGGGCGACACCTTGAGCAGGGAGTGAGCGATGTCCGCCAGGCGTATGTGGCACTTGGCGTCCAGCACCTCCGTCGGCTTGCTGTCCGTGGGCAGCTTCTTCGACAGCTCCTGCAGGCGCGTGGTAGACTTGCTGAGGAAATCGCCGACCACGGAGAGCAGCACATCGCGCGGCCGACGATATTCCATGCGTATCATTTCGGAGTCCTCGCCAGTGTCCATCATGTTCTTGGTGCGCGGATCGCTGACATATTTCGAGTGCGATTCCTCCTCGAAATCCAGACCCGGCGAGCAAGGTGGCCCGCGGCTGCAGTTGCGTTGTGAGGAGCCCTTGTGCTCGGGGCTGTTGCGGTAGGGTCCGTTGTAACTTTTCGCCAGACCCTCGCAGTTGTGCACCATGGTTCGTATGGCCACGGCAAGTTGTAGTATGATGTCCCGCTCGGACTTGCCCTGCAGCGGTATGTAGCTGGGAGATTGTATTTGTTGCAGATAACACGGCAGAATGGCCTCCAGAATGATCTGATAAGAAAAGAGAGAATGAAAAGAGAGTGAGTGAGAGAAGATCAAATGTATCAGAGGAGAATTTAGTAGATTAAAATGAAAAAATTAATAATACGATTCTTCCTTTTTTCTTTCTATAAACTAGTACATATAAACTATTTACTCACCAACATTTGGTAGCCTCTGGTGCTCTCCGCCGAGTAGGAAACTACCATAACACACAGGGTGATGCAGTCCAGCACAGTCACATCCCCGTCCTCGTCGTGGTAGCAAAAGTCGATGGCTTTCAATGGCTTCGGTTCCTTGACCAGCTCGGCGATATTCAAAGGATCTGGCGAGGGATCCTCCAGACTAAGCAGAAGATTGAAGAGGCAGCTGGATTGCACCTGATGATAAAAAACCGCCAACATGTTACAAACCTTCCCGCAAATATCCAAATCTTACCTTATGCGCTTCGCCGAAAGTGCCCTCCTCATCCGTGTCCAAAATGGCCGACACCGAGCCGAACATTTGCAAAATGAAGGGCTTGCGATTGAGCAAATAGAACTGCTTCACGGCATACTCGATCGTGGTGGTAATCAGCTTGTTGGTCTGGTGCAGCGAGTACACCTGCAGCAGCGTGGGCATGATCATGAAGTAGCCATTGGTGGAGAAGATGTTCTTGAAGTTGAAGGCCGCATTGATGTAGGTGGCCATGACGTAGCGCATAATGCAGGAGTCCTCAGCGTGTAGAATGGCCGCGCCGGACAGCACATTCAGAAAGAGCTGTATGTCCGCCGAGTAGGCGAAGTTGCCCGCCATGGCCTCGAACATACGCGCAATGAGACGCACCCACATGAATTTGTGCAAAACGTCCAGGCCGAGCAGAGCCTGCGTCGAATTGGATGGCATGTTAAAAGATATGCTAGAGGAATTCGTGTATAGCGCTCGCTCACCTTGCCATATTCGCCGCCCTGATGCAAGTCCAAGTCGACCTCCAGGGCTTTGCGTGGAAATGAGGGCAGCTTCATCAGCTCCTCATGCAAAAACACCACGCGCTGCACCACCATATCGACGTTCTTGAGTATAGCCCATGTCAGATGCACCTTGCCAATCTCCACAAACTTCTTTGTGAGTTCCTGCTTCTGCAGCGCCAAAAAGGATTCCTCCGGCTTCATGAGCACCAGGCGCACTTCCGGATATTGCAAGCGCTTGAAGAAGTACAGATCGCGAATGTACCAATTGGGATTGAGAATCTTGTCTGTGCAAACAAAGGTGGCATGTTACGATAGAGGCGCAATATATATCGGCTGCTGAACTTACTGCTCTTATAGTCCACCAAGCAATAGCTACTGAGGTTCTTCTCATCCACGGGATAATAGTCCAGCGCTTCCTTGAGCAGCTGGCAGAAGAGCGTATCCTCCTGCACGGGAAACTGCGAGGGTATATTGCAGTCATCGTCGGTGGGACCGTGCACTACAATCTTCTTAGCCGCGGGCACATTGGCCGTCAGTAAAATGGAGGCATCGCATTGCTCCTTGCGCAAGATCTGTTTCAGGTCCTTGAACATAATGCCGTGCACACTGTGCACCACCATCCAGAGTATGGAGAGCGCGGAGCCGACGAGCTACGGGCAAGCGATTGCAGCATCAGAAAGCATGTGCGCTCAGAGAGCAGTGGCAAAACTCACCTCCTGCTTCAGCTCATTCGAGGATCTCACATAGAACATGATATAGCCAATGATGGAGTTGTATAGCGCAAAGGCCGCCTGTTGAGGCAGACGCGGCACAAAGCGTATGAGATGGCGCAGCAGCTTGAACATTTGATCCTGACGATCGCGCGTCAGGCGTTCGAATACGTAGCGCAGAAAGAGCGCGGACTCCTCCACCAGACACACCCAAATGACCTAAGCAAAGTTTGAGATTGGAAGGATGTTGCATAAATATTAGCATCGCAGCTGCATGCGCACCTGATAGGCTACTTCGTAGACGGCATTGCCATCCGTGCCAATGGCCGCATCATCCAAGCAGCCGACAATTTGCATGACCGACGAGCACAGCACGGAGGGAAAGAGCGAGTGCGCGAAGTGCTGATGTATGCGCGCGCCGTCCAAATCCAATTCCTCGAACTCATGCGCATCCTCGTGCTCCATGCCGGGTTCGTGTGAGGCCTGTTGACTGATCGGTATTGTCGTGATGAGGAAGCTGTGCCGTTCGGCGCGCTGCTTGTCCCTCTGCTGTCGCAGCGCATTGCGTATGGCCTCGGTTTGCTGCATCTTGCGGCTCTTGGTGGCAGTCACCAGGGAGCGCTGCAACATTAGAATATACATACATACATACGAGTAAAGTTATCCAGGCGGTTATTGAGGCGCTTTGAATTCAGTGACTTACATGACGATCCTGATTCAAAGTGACATCCATGTCCTTCGTTTGCTGCACGGGCATCCAAGGCGGATCTACAACCGGCAGACTTTCGATGCCTATTTTCGGCGACGGCAATGTGAATTCTACGCCGCCAGGTGGCACCTTGAATGTCTTATCGTACGCGTTCTCCTCCATGCGTGGCCACGCATGGAAGCGACTCTTCCAGAGCACAAGGTAACTGCAAGAATGAGGAATGTTTAGGAATTCAGAAGTAAATGAGAGCATCAGTGCTACCGTTGTATGGCTCCAATGCGTACATCCGGATCCTTGTTCTTCAGCGCACGTTGCATGATGTCAAAGGCGAAATTTTGCGCTTTCACAGAGCCCATCAAGAACACGGCTGCACTGGAGGATGCTGTGTCCTGATTGGGTTCCAGCAGCATTTCCCAAGCGGAAGGCATCGCTTCGATTACCATTTCCTCGGTGAGCACCACCGCGCCCTTCAGCAGAGTAGCGAAAGGATAGTGGAACATGGAGCGTATGTGGAAACGTATGAATTTGAGTATCGGCGGCTCTTCCTGCTCCTTGTTTTCTTTCTCCTGCTTGAAGGCCTTGGCCAGTTTCTCCGCCATTTCGATGTCGTTGTCATCGCTGATGCTGAATAGCGCTCAGTTGAGTTGATTATTATAATGCTTGATGCCTCAACGTGCACTTACCGATCTCGTCTGGACAGGCTGTCCTTACGCTTGGACGGTGAGGTTTGTGTGGAACTTTGCTCGGACACTTTGCGCGCGGAACGTGGCCGCGATTGATGTGATTTGGCTGTTGTTGGTGCCACAGGGTCCACGGTCGGATGATCTGCATCGAATGTAAAGCCGAATTCTTCACCATAAACCTGGCTCACGTACGTTGGATGAAAGCAGGAGCAGATTAAAGTGACTACATCAAAGGTTCAAAGCAGATGCATGCTCACCTTACGCGTGGCCTTAATCAATCTGGTTGAGGCGCGCATATGACGCTTGTAACAGTATGGATGGCAGAAGCCTCTGTGGGTGCAATAAAAGTTGTAGCTGCTGATCAGATCGATGACCGCCTTCAGCCAAGGCATGTTCTTGTCCGTGTTATCGATTTCATTGGAATCGGTTGGTGACTCTGGCTGTTGGTCATCGCTCAATATGCCTGGAGACTCCTCGCCGCCGCTGACCATGCCTTGCTCCGAGGTGTCGCTGCGGTCGGATAGCGAGGATACCTTGCGACGTGATTGTATGGAATCCACTCGCTTGACTGTGAGAGTGAGTGAAATTTATAAAAATGTGCATGAGAAATTCGCTCGGTCTATAGCAAGCGCTTACAGTCCGCCTCCAAGTCCTTGCCGTCTTTTGTGTTGCGACGCAGCTTGAGTGATCTGCGTTTGAAGGAGCCGCCAGTGGTGGTTGCCGTGCCACGACGCAAAAGGAAGGGACGCACAGCTGAGGCCGTTGGTCGACGCGCTGCAAATATTAAAACTTAAAAATGGCCACTTCATTTTGAGGAGGTCTGCCAGGTTGCTACCTTCCTCTCCCTCCTTAGTCAATGTGGTATTGCTGCTGTTTTCCGACTCGTTGTCGGGTTCGTGCAAAACGAATGAAATTTTGCGTTCGGTTTGACCGGCTGCAAAGAAACAAGCGTATTTTTCATTGCCTAATTCATATATAGCGCCATAAACAATCCTGACCTGCTCCATCGTTGCCCGCCGCAATGGACTGCAAGCTCTGTGCTGAGGTCTGTGAGTGGCCCATCGAGCTCAGCGCCATGGACCAGCGACGATTAGCCTCGCGATAGACCTTCTCCCATGGCGCTGGCTTGTCCTTGTGCAATAGCTTCGACGTCTTCGGCAGCAGTTTATACGTGTCCCTCAGGAAGGCGGTGATTTCGAAAAGTAAGACGCACGCTATCAACTTGAGAGCATGTGGACAATCGTTGCCGTGCGGATTAACGGAAGCCTCATCGAGAAAGTCCTCCTCCTCGTCTTGCTGCAGCAGCTCGCGTTGCTTCTCGGGATCAGTCAGACTGGCATTGACCGATTCGAACTGCAGACGTTCGGTGAAGAGAATCTCTTCCAGACGCGCGCCAACCATTTCTGCCCACTGTGACAAATATTCAATAGATAAGTGATTAAACAAGCAAGCAAGCATCAGTCGAGTGTTACCCTACACCAAGTAACCGAGCTGGGAACATTTATGGCAAGTGTGTATGTAGATCATGAACAAGGCGAAAAATGCGCTCCTTTGGAAATTTGGTAAGTAAAATATAGATATGATGAACATATTCAATTGACCAGCGTTTAGTTCCATTCGAATTCCAGTACATACATAAATTCTGGTGGACATATTACGAATATTAAGTGGGGGACCATGCCCATTTTTTTTTCCAAATAAAATATGGTTCCTTTAGTTGCATATTGAGACAATTGAGGGTCACTGTGGACGTGTCCTAAGGCCGATTTTCTTTTAACTCTGACTTTGAAGTAGGACAACGTTCAGTGTGATTGTGTTCCAGATTCGGAGTATGGATTTAGGGATTTCCTAGCCAACGCATATTGTTCCACTTTGCGTGCCATATTCGGTTCGAAAAGGAAGACTGTAGGTTTATCTTCTACGGCCTCGAACAGACAAACAGATAGAAAATCGGAAAAGGAACACTGGAAGTCATTCTAGGACGGCTGTTACCATGGGTGTAGAGCATACAACTGAGACTTGCTGTGAGGAGAGCTGACCTGATGGAACATCTTGCCAGCAGCTCGCTGCAGTATGTTGGTTCTTCTGGTGCTGGTGTGCGGCGTGTTTTGATTAGTATTCGCTGCAGAGCTACGGCTCACATTATGCTTCATCCAAGTTGGCCATTGACTCTTATTGCAGAGATGCACAAAGTGAGCGCATTCCAGCAGAAAGGTGGCGCGTGTGACCAGTGGCGCTTGTGGCTGAAAGCAAGAGTTTTTTTTAGTAAGTTGGTCTAATCAAATATTTTCTATGTTTATAGAATGTTATTATAGCTCCGTGGTATTTGTTGTGGTAATAAGACTACGATAACAACAACAACTTCAAATCCCACGTATAAATACCAAAGTAAATAGTACCACAGAGCTGTCAAGTGCCTTTTTTAAGAAAAAAATTACCAAATCCAACACAGCCGCCACCAACTGCGGATCGGGAAAGCAACCCGGCGCACACGACTCCAGCAAGAACGACAGCCGCAACATGCCCAGTCGCACTGGCTCCAGCGGAATTAGTTTCCGTTCCTTCAGCACCACCACCTCCGATTCACGCGGTCCATCACACATATCGGAGGAGCTACGCCGACTGTAGTCGGCCGTGTCCTCAATGCCGGACACCTTCTTCTTGCCCTTGACTATGCCTCCGAAGCGGTTCAGACGTCGCTCAACACGTCGCTTGGCACGTTGCAGCGAACGCCCAATGCCGTCGCTGGAGCGCCCACGCTGCGTCTTTAAGGAGGCGTGTCGTATGAAGGTCGATGTGATCTCCGGATTGAATGAGCCAATTTCCAGATCTATAGAGGAAGCCTCCTTCGGTGTGCCGCGGAACCAGCGCACCAAGCCGCTCAGCCGTCCCAGCGAATTTCGCTCTGAGCTGGAAGTGGAGTCGGACAGCAAGGCACGCTCGCTGTGGCGTGGTGTGAGCGTGGGACGCACGCCGGTTGTGCGACGACGGAAATTGCTCAATGGCGATTGGCTGGACTTGTAGTGCTCCTCGCAGGGCTCCGTCTCGAGCAGACTCTGAAAGAGCGAAAGAATGCTTTATGCGTTTCCCACATGAAGGCTGGGCGTTATACCACTGCACAGGCCGACGAGGTGCTGCGCTTCTTGAGCAGCAGACGGCGTTGCGAGCGGTTGTCATCGTTTTGTATGCTCTGCGCGATTTCAGCCTGTGGAATGTGCCTGCAAAGCGAGTGTCAAATTAGTGCCAGGCTTTAGCTTGAGCATGCTTGAGGAGCTCACCTGATGACTCTGGTTGTCTGTGCGGCCGGACCTTTCTTGTGCGGCCGTGGCGTCACCGCCAGTATGCCGCTCAGTGCCACCAAACGGAATGGGCCGCCATGCGCGCCCTTAACGTACGTAATCAACTGCCTGATGTCGCTATATAGACTCGCGTGCTCCGACGTTTTCAGTTCCTTGGCAGCCCGCACAAAGCGCGTGACCAGCGGCTTGAATACCGCCGCAATCACCTGCGATTCGGGTCCGCCGCTGAGGCCGCCACTGAAATTCGTCGAGTAGCCACCCTGACCGCCTGATGATGATACACCACAGCCAAGATCGTTGTTAGGATTTTTGAATCCGGTCGTACGTTTATGAGCTATCATCATACGATATACACATTTGTACATACAACGAGATTTTGTGTGATTTCGGGAGTAAGATCAGAGATCAACGCAAGAGTAAGAGTAAATGGGAAACTACAAACGAACGCAAAACTAGAATCGAACTCAAACGGAAGCTCAGAGCATGCACTGGAAGGCGGGGGGCGTTTGTCCTAAGAGCAGCAATGAATGACTGATGGCGGATAATGTTGTTGTTGTTTGTGAGCGAGTGGAAGCATGCTGCCAAGGGATATACAACATAAAAGAGAATGCTCATCATACGAGCCTGACATTTAAAAGATGCTACTCGTCCATGGTTCGGTCGGAAAGTATGGAAAGGAGTATACAAGTGAGGTAAGCAGTTCGGCACCACAGCAAAATATATAAATTCATAATTGCACGGAGCTCTATCAAAGTTTGGAACTAGAAAAGAAGCGCACAAAGCAGTGGCAGTGCTTTGTGAGGCCGCAATCTGCAACAGGTTGAGAGCGGTTCGTAATCTTTGAGACAACTTGATGTTCTCTATATGAGAGTGGGTCGCAATAATTGCGAACACTAGAGACAAAGCCAGGAGAGCAGGTGGTAGCAAGAACCATGAGTAATCCCCTCTTCAACAGCATGGTGATTAGGCACCCTTTGAGACTTGTCCCACTTCTCAAATGGCTTAAGCCTGTGTCCTAGGCAGCCACTATAACGCAAGCTATATTCGATTTATTTATGTTGTATATGCCTTGATACTACGAAGCGATTTGAAGTGAAACATGCAAAACTAAAGTCCAATTGAAAGTATAGTTCGGTTTTGGAATTTCAACATTCTGTGGGAACGGGTTGTGCACCTACGTTTCGGCCTAGAGCTGCTTACGGAACCAGCATTGGCTCAAATTTCAAAATCTATTATTCAAACGCACACTATGCTCTAAGCGCTAGCGGACAGAGCGGGAAATCGCACGACTTACTCAGTGGGGACAGCAGGGAGCTGGGATCTACGCAGAACGCTACAAAAGCATGAAAGAAGTCCACCAATTCGTGCAGTGGTGCGGTCTTCACCATTTCCTGCAGGTACCTTTTGGTGCGCTGACTCGCCTGGCGCAACATGCGCGATAGTATTTTCTGACACTGGTTGCGCAGGAAGTCCGCCGGGGGACCACGCACACCTGCCGTCCAAAAAGAGAGTGTTGTAAAAACTGTAGTGGCTGGCTGCCATCTCACTCACCATCATTGCAGCCATTGGGACAGCCGAGCACGAGCAGAGCGCGTCGTATGATGCCCATCGATATCTCGTGCGCATGCTCGCCCAGCTTGAGCACGCCCATCTCCAGCAGCAGCTCGCAAATATTCAGGCCCGCTTCGAGCACGCGCTGCGAGCAGACCATCATGTCACGCTTGAAGACGTTGAAGACCGCCAGCAGCACGATTTCGTAGTCGATGCCGCCGTCGCGCGTAATGTAGAAGGAGGAGCCCGGCGCCTCCGACTCGTCCACGCCCGTGTAATCGATGTGCGAGTCGGTGTGCGAGCGCAGCATTTGGCCGCGCATGCGAGCGCCGGCGCCACCAGCGCTGCAAGTGCCGCCATTAGCGCCGCCAGCTGCGCCACCATTTCCAGCGTAGCCGCCAATGCTGCCGCCACTGCTGAGCGCGTCCAGCTGCGAGTCAATGGAGCCCTGCATGGTAACCATAATATTATAAACAACCAATAGCCCGACGATTGCTGCTTACCTGTCGTTTGAGGTAGTCCGGTGAGGGCGTCGGCGTGTGCTCCGTCACCGTTATGATGGGATTGCGCGGATAGAATGTGGTGCGCTGTCCCGAGGACTGCGAGGCGCGCATCACCTTCGGTGGCTCAACGTACCTGTAAAATCTGGCATGTTGTACAAATGCGAAATGTGCGTGATTAGTGAAAATGGCGTGAAGGTGCGGCAGTGCGGAATTGATTGCTAAATGATGTGCCATCGATAGAGGCATTGATTGGCTAAAGCGGCGTTGATGATGCGAAAATGGCAATAGCAAAAATAAAATTGGCAAAAAGCGAATGAAAATGGCTGAAAAGCGTTGCAGTCACAAGCGTTAAGTGCAGTTCAAAGCAGCGTTGAGACATGGAAAAAAGCGGCATGAAGAAGCGAAAAAATGAGGCGCAAGACTCGAAAGCTTTGGCTTATTATGCAGGAATCGACATTCAAGCCAAATCTTCCAATAATTGCCAGAACTTCTGAGCACAACCATCGATTTACAAATGTATGTACATGTTGTTAAGGCGTAGGAGAGCAGAGTTCCACAACGCTTAACTCCATAGCGATTAGGGGAAATGTGAAAACCACTCAAAGAACTCACCCGCTATCGAGTAGACAGCTGGTATATACAGTGATAAGAAAGAAAGGAATAGGCGCATTAAGGATTGTCTATGAATTTGTGGTCTGTGGCACAGAGTTGGGCTTGTATCGTGAGCGTGTTCGGCGGTGCTAGAATGTGTGTGTATATGTATTACGTTCCTGAATAAGGCTGTCGATCTCGAAAAGGTTTTATAATTCCGTAATTTTTAGTTTCTAAAAATTTCATTTTTTTTGTGCCGGATTTTTTGCTTTCAAAGTCTTTTATATATATACAACCTTTAAATTCGTTCTTACCTAATCGAGGCTTAGATCTAGCATTGATTTGTTTGTGTTCGTTCTTTTTTCTTAGCACGGGACCTTATAATTTGTTCTATAGCTGTTTTCGAACGGGATTGAGAAGCTTTATTTCCATGGCAAAGAATACTCTCGGAGAGTGGGAAATTCTTCGCTAGAGATAGCAACGCACAAAGAAACACTTTGAAAAACAAATTCTTTTTTTCAGATGGTATGAGTCTGCTGGGCTTCGAACCAGCGACTTATCGCTTTATAGACCGAGTTCTTATTCACTGAGCAACTTTCTTAATTCCAAATAGGTGCCATATTTTTCAGCTGCAATACCGTAATTTTCGACACTGAAAATATGTAGATAGATTCCAGGATTTTGAGTTTCTGGGATTGACAGTTCTACTACTAAGAAAAGTGACGAAACGAATTATGTGTAGAAAAATAGTTGAAGAATCGAAAAGTGAGTGGTTGAAAATTGTGAGAAAACGTTAGTGAAATATTTCTATCCGTGTTTGTTGTGTTTCTTTATCTTGGAACAATGTTTTCAATTCATTATATGCATGTTTGTGCTATAATATGCTTCCAGCATTTTGTTGAGTCTGATTTTGTAAATGTGTGTGTGCTTTCCAGACGTACATAATTGCATGACGTGCTTACCTCAAACTAGGCATGGACTTTCCCTTGGTCAGGTTACTTGCCGGCTCTCGCGTGATCATGGAAGCCGAGCGTGACAACTTCTTCTCGCCAGTGTCCAGACTGTGATGGTATTCCTTGGAAAATAAAATTTGCTTGTTACTATCCATCGCAGAAGGTTGGGCACAGAACATTTCCACTTCGAACAACGAACACCGAACACCGAATACGAAAACTTCAACAAGTAACAGTTTAACATGGAAATGGGATATTTAGAAAATGATTTGTTACAAAAGGGAAATGGTAGCAACTCTCAAGCTATCCAAATCAATGCAGAGAACACGGGGAAATTTCGATGCACTCATATGCATGTACATACATATATGTATATGTAGGTATACACTTGATCCTGATTGTACACGACTTATTTGTGCATGGTTTTTGGCTAGGTCTTATAGACATTTTCTTACAAGCAGCTAATTTATATGGAAACTAGCTTTTTTGTACGGTTTTTAAAACTAAAAATGCAACTATTTGTATTGGCGAAGCGGAAAAAGGAATGCGGTTGTGCTTGCTTTAAACTTTTTTGAATTACTGTGATTTTTTATGTGACAGGATTTTTCTAAACATGTAATATTTGCTTGTCATACAAGTTTTATTTACACATTTTCTTTTCAATTCAAAATATGAATTTTATTATATTTGCTATACTTCATAGCATTTATATTATTAATCTTTGTTTTAATTTTTCTATGCCTTGTTCGTTCAAAGTTTAGCTTTATTTGACTTTCACTTTTTGGTCTTTTTTGCAAATTTTCCCAATAAGCACCTGCACCTTTTTTTCCGCACGCTTGTTTTTAGTGCCTATCAAGCGTGTAAAAAAGTATCAAGTGTATATGTATGCTGAACGACAATAGTTGAACACAGACAAGAAGTGCATAATCAAAGTGTGGAACGGGGTCGGGTTGCACTTGCGGGAAAATGTTCAATCTTACTGCATGTTGCAGTGGCCTTTTGCCATTGGCAGAACTTGTATCGAAGCCTACTTTTTCCAAATTTTTCTCGGACTTGGAAAACATTTTCGTTTCCACAAAAGCGCGCAGATCGGCCATCTTAACGCGCTTCTTCTTCTCGCTGCCACGTCGCTCGGAGCTGGGAGTGGTCTCCTCTGCAATCGAATAAGTGTTAGTATATAGCTTAGACACTATATTTAAGTCATATTAGTCATACCGGCTAAACACGTGATGACGGAGGGCTCTGGAATTTCAATGTAGTCCTTGGCTATGGAGCTGCCTGGACTGTCGCGACTATTGCTGCCCGGTCCTTGATAGAGCGAAATTTCGATCTGCGGTATGGGCAGCGAGTTGGAGCGCTTACGTGGTTGATTCAATGTTATTGCAGCTTCTTCACCAATTTCACTGAGCCTTTAATGAAATGCAATAATTTTATTAAACTGCGCACAGCCATTGGCCGATTATTACCGATTGTAAAGATATTGCAGACTCCAAAAGACGCCGTCCTCCTGCCAGTGCGATATGAAGAGGCAGCGCAAGACGGCCACATCGAGAAAAGTGGCCGCTGATACGTCCGCCTTCATGCTGTCCGAACGCTCCGATTCGCTCTCCTTATCCACAGAGGCGCTGCGCTTCTCCTTCATGGAGGCGCCACGCATTAATTCCTGCTGATCGAATTCAAATTTGGTGGATGGCTTATCTTTGTCGCGCGAGTGCACCGACTGACGGCTGCCGCGACGACTTTGCGTGTGTTGTTGCTGTAGCAGACTGGCATCAGCCTGCAATATATATAGAAATATGGCATAATTGTATACGATATTTTGATATGAAAGTAAGCTTGTAATTACGGTATAAAAGGAGTTGTCCATTAAATGTGGCGTTGAGGGCAAGCGAAATATGACAACGCGCTCGTCCTCCACACTGGAAGCTTCTTCCGGTATGGTCTCAGGGAAAGCAAAATCTTTGGGCGATGATAGCCATGAGTTCTAAGGAATTTAAGAGTATTTACCATTAAGAAAAATGAGCACTTTGATGTTGGGCAATTTACCTCCTCATCCTGTTTGGTGTGATCGGAGTTATCACTTTGCGGAGAGTCTGCCTTGGGCGACATAGCTTCGACGCTGAGTGAGTGTTTGTCTGTGGATGGTGCATTTGATTCTTATTCTTGCATCATTTAAGCATATCGAGGGCCAATGTTCAATAGCCACCATCAGCAAAAAACAATTTTCAGAAGAGCGAAGGTAACAGTAACTCTTTTTAGGGTATTAATCAATGGAAGTACCGCCCTCTTCTAGCGGGCCAATTCGCTATTGTGCTTAGAAATTCAGACTATAGTATTTTTAGGTTGAAAACACGAATTCTAAATTAGAATATCGAAAGGAAGCATAGTTTCCATGTACAAGTTCCCAGGCAAAAGTATCAACTTTGCCTTGAGGTGGAGTCTATATTCTAAGAGCTCTAGAGCTCTTTTTGGAAAAAGGTTCGCGTCACCATAAAGGAAACAGCTTAGTTACTAATCAGCAATCTTAACAGATTTACAAAATTATAATCTTGTATTTTAAAGTAATTGTTTAAAAGGGTCTTTGAAACCGACGCATTTAGTTTTGCTATTTTTGTGGAAATTAAATTTTCAACTGATCCCGGCGCCAAACGAATCAAGCGAGATCACTATAATCTAGGACAAAAATGTAAAGCGATTCGTTGTCTACAATAGTCGATTTCGATTTTTGAGAAAAAGTTAATACTTTAAATTTTATGCTACTTTATACGAGTATGTAGCCCGTCGGGAGACGCAGTGGCTAGAGATTTATTTAAAAAGGACTATTGATAGCGATTTATTATGTACTTCGAAATGGTTTCCATTGATGGTAGCTATGGGTTTGATAACAAAAACTAGTTTTCGTAAAAATTCTTTCGAATATAAGCTCTCGATATGTTATTGTGAATGTGCTTACGTCCGGGAAAGACATCGGTAGAGCCTTTCGGCGTTGGTGCACACAGCAAGTTGCGTGCCTTGGGCTTCACTGGAGCGGTGAAACAGGGCGCACCCGGTGCACGATTATCCCACATGCCTTGCCACAGTTTGATGCCGTTTTCGAGACGGAAATTTTGAAAGTCCGATTCTTTGAGATGGTGAATAATGGGCGCGAAGAGATACACGAACAGCTGTGCGGGCATATCCTGTAGAGTTAGTTACTATAAATCAGCTAGCTAGCTCGCTACATACCGTTATTGTGGGCACTGAGAACAGATACTGATCTATAGACTTCGTTTTGTTCTCCGGTTCGCCCAGCAGCTCATCGTTGCCCTCATCGTCGGCACATTCCTCGGCGGCATACAACAGTATCCATTGCATGGTGTAGAGCAGCTTGGTTTCCACGGGTCCAATGGCTTGCATATCCTTGACGCGATTGTGCAGCAGGGCGGCCACACAGTGCATCACATGTGGCAGCGCGGCTTGCAGCAGACGCCATCTTGGTATGGCGCCCAGCGCTTTTGTGAGCGGCGGCGACAAGCCGAACTGTATATTCTGCACGAGCACCTTTTCGAAGGACTGTAAAACGAACGTGATATATATTAATTTCTTTTAAATCTAAAAGAAAGAGTGATATTTTTTTACCTTGCAAGCTTCTTTAGACTCCTGGGGTGCGTTGATTTTTAGAATTCAGCAAGCGATGGCGAAAATTTATACCAAAAAATTTTTATGAAATTTATATTTCGGCTATATATTAATATATATCATTTCAAAAGCATTCTTAGGGCAAACATAAAACAACAACACAAAATTAAGCATAGAAACAACAACATGCAGTAACAATAACATGTACTATTTACAGTTTTAAAGCCAATGGTGTAGCTTGCCAGCGTGTAAGCACACCTTAAACGCTTTTCAAATGCACTTTTTTGTAGGCAATTTATTTTTGATTTGAAAACAAAAAAATTTCAATAAGTTTCTATAAAGCGGGTGTTTAGCTCAGTTTACTTTTTGATATGAAGCGAATTATCCGTAGTGCTGCCAAGAATTCGAGTATCTTTCTTCATAAAGCCAAACAATTCAATACCTTTCCTTCCAGTTTTTCTAAATTTTTCATCGAAATTTTCCTCAACAAAGAATTATGCTAATGATGAACATGTTCAACAAAATAGCCCAATTCACAATCTTGTGCAAATGGTCTGGGATTTTTGCAATTGACAGTTTTGTAGCAAACTACTGTCAAAACTACTGTAGTTTTGCTACAAAACTGTCAATTGCAAAAATCCCAGACCCAAACTACTGTCAAAACTACTGTAGTTTTGCTACAAAACTGTCAATTGCAAAAATTCCAGACCATTTGCAAAAGATTGTGAATTGGGCTAATATGATTTTTGAACATTTTAATAAAGTGAAATAAATTTGATATGTATTGTATGTTAAGACTGAGTGTATGTACATATGTAGCTGGTCATCATACCCTCACTGGTAATAAGCTCTTCCTATTCTATTGTACATATGTAGATAAGTCTCGCTCCCTCTATAAAGTCCTTTTAATGAAATTAGTCCTAAGCTGATCTCATTGCTGAGTGTAATACACAACAATTTTCAGCCAATAGACGTTAATTCAATTCATTAACTTTTCTGTAATTTTGACAAATTTTTTTCTTTTTTTTCGGGTTAAAGTAGCCCCGCTTCCTGGTAAGACCATCCTTTAATGCTCCTTTATTCTACAGCTAAAAACGTTTGCCTTTTAGAGATTTGAATTCAGAGAAAGAGACTATTTATTATGCTCCATAGCTTGATTGACAAGTGTCCTTTCAGAATAACATATGATTTGATACTATCAAAATGTTCTTTGTCATAGAAATGTGATTTTTCTTGCTTAAAAGTATATCAAAGAGACAAAATAATCTCAATCTGTTAGAAAACTAGAGCCGAATTTCTTTTGCAAATGAGAATATTGGCAAAAGCTTTTGAAGGATACTCTTGGCGGCACTTCACTGGCAGTTTTGGGCTATTGCCAACTTTGAACATACAACTTAAAATGAATAACGGCTAACAAGGATAAACTGAAAAGCTCCAAAAGTGTACTTGTGAACAATTAACTTGAACTGGTTGAACGCGATTTGCAACTTACGTGGTGTCCTGGTGCATGTTGACAAAACTACATCAAATTTTGACATGTACGAGTATTCAGAGTATAAAAAGTAGTAGCATTGACATATTGTGAAACATACATGAAAAATTAATTGTTTGTTTTATACAAATGTTTATGTAAGCAGCATGGTTCAAGAAAGAGTTAAGCCAAAAGGAACAAAATGCAGACAAAAAAAGAAGACATATGTATTTTGATTTTTTACTTCGCAGTTGATTACGTTTTTGAAGCATCATTGCTATTTTTTAGCATTGTATTTTTATTTGGTAAACATGAAGTTTGATTTTGAATTAACCCTCTAGTTCCCAAGAAGGCCTGTAGACATCCTAAATTTTAAAAATTCTGTGCATGACACCTTATGATTTAGAAATCTGATTTTTTGCATAAAGACAAGGAAATCTCCAATTGTTAAAATAAAAATAGTCACTTGATGCTGGGCTGCATGCGACGGCAGTCATCGCCAGTCAAAGTTGAAATTTCGCGCAAAATGGAAAAAATAATTATTTTTCAATTTTCCTTAAAATCAAACATAAAAAAAACATAGTAGTTATGCTTTGATAACGATAAAAAAATTATTGCCGAGTAGCTGTGAATGTGTACTTTAAGAAACTAAGAAAATTTGATGAAAAAAAGTTATTACGTTCTTTCCAGCTAACCCAAAACGTACAGTGTCTGTAGGCCTGCTTGGGACGCGAAGCATAAAAATGTTGTGACGGTAACTTAAGATGTTTTGTTCTTTACTTGAACATTATTGCTCTATTACTTAACAAACAAGATTGAATACATTGTCATTTATCAGCAGAGTTATCGTATTATATCTTAACCTATAATAGGGCGTAGTCAGCGGGGGTTAGGTGGGAGAGTTGGTCCCCTTTCACATAAAAGGTCCGAAATTGGAATTGGGGTTGAATTAAAAGCTTCTTTGTTACTTTGTGACAGATTCTCTATTGTTCCATTTTCGCTATAGCTTTTTATATGAATAGAGAAATGGAAAATCGGCGTAATTTTAAACTTTCATCGCTTTCTGACGATCAGATATGGCAAATTGTGGAAAAGTTCGACCCAGTTCTACAAACAGATGATGAAATCGATTTTGACACCGATAACGACTTCGATGAGCCAAATTTAATTTTGATTAATGAATCTATTTCACCAGTTGAAGCAGCTGCAGTAAATTTAGGTGAATATGAGTTCGGCAGCGGCACGCCTGATTTGCCGTCTGGAAAATCTACCATAGCTTCAATAGTTAATGCAAAATCTCAACGACCAAGGTATATGCGGCTTGTGACTGCTGATTACAATGCTAACAAGGGAATGAACAAGCCTAAAGAAGACCCAGCTATCGCCTATACTGTATGTCGATCCAAAATGTGATGAGTTTAAAAAAATTTTGGGGAAGAAGGCGAATTTGGTACTCTAACAATCTGCCCTCTCATTTCGTGGCACTGACTTGGGAGATGAGTTCAAGATGTTTGAAACACTTTACAAATGTTTTGCTTTTTCTTCGATGATACCATGGTTGAACAAACACATCACATCACAAACCAATTTGTATGCAGCTCAGAAAAACATCCTGACTTCTTTTTCCTCGACCACTCAAGAAATAAGGCAATACATTCCAATTTAATTTTTCATGTTGGCTTATCGATACCCCTGTATATTGGTTCCTACCGGAGTGAAAACCCATTTCACGGTATACAAAGTACAATGTCTCGGAATCATTTCGACAAAATTTTATGCAATCTGTATTTCAATAATCATAGCGAAATGGTTGACAAGAAAGCTACGGGCTATGATCACGGAAATGGAAAAATGCTGGCTACACATTTCAAACACAAGTTTTGTGCCGAAAATATAATATACATATATATTTGCCATTCTTTACAAGAAGATTGCTTCTTTAAATTTCATTACAAAAATTTAAATCAAATATATATATGTACATATATGTACATACACCGAATTTTTAAAATGCCCTAGTTTATACATCATCCCTTTATATTTTATGTCGGTTACGCCAGTGAATTTAAGTTGTTAACCATAAACTATATTAGTTTATGTTTTTTTAATATTTATATGTTTGATTTTATGAAAAAAGCGAACTTAAATGGAAAGAATTTCAAAACTTCATATTCAACTTTTTTGGCTTTCTTTCCCAAGCAGGCCTCTAGGCCTTCTACCTTCTACACCTCCTACCACGCCCCCTATTTACCTCAAATTTTTTTCCCTGAACAAACATTGCTTCTAAACACAAAAACTACCTCCTGTAATTTTTTTATCAAGATCAAAAATTTGGGAACTAGAGGGTTAAACATTTAGTCGAACATTCCAGTCGTAAAAGCCGCCAACACAAAATACGAAATTGCTGCAAATTGCTCAAAATATTATTTTTGGCCACTGTAGAATTCAATACGTAGTAGATTTTTTTTCAAATTTCGCTGCTGTTCTGTTGCTTATAAATAATTTTCGAAAACATTTATAGCCTTATATACAGCATTTATTTGTTATTTACAAAATATTTTATTTGTGTCGGATCTTTGGGTTGTGGGGTCTCGAACTGCAGTCAAACTTCTCTCTCTCTCTCTAACGAATTTGAAGGCAGCAGAAAAATTTCGTCATAGCACAAATTTATTAAAGAAATTTTAAATGAAAGAAAGTTTTTAAGAAAACTATGTTATGATTTAAAAAAATCTTTTGTGTGAAAAGTTGTATGGAAGTTTAAGCAAATTTTTCCTAAACTGATTTAATGACAAGGCTGCTATTGTTTAGAACGAACTTTTCTTGCAGAGGCTATCATTCTTTTGAGTTAATCAACGGAGAAGTTTGACTGCACAATTGACCACGAGGACATTTCTCATCAGTCACAGCAGCATTTAAATATGCAGCAAAAATGTTGGAATTTGACAGGACAATTAAAACACGCCTCAGCCCGCTTACCATACAACTGGTTTCGTGCAGCTTGCCGAGCTTGGGCCGGATGAAGGGCGCTATTTGCCGCCAGAGGAATGTCTGCACGGCAACGGGCAGACCCAGGTCCTGCATGCCATCGTCCTGGTCGATGTCGAATTCCTCGTTGTTGTTAGTGTGCACGTTATTGTTCGTGCTGGTGGTGTTGGTGACCATTCTGGCTTGTTTATGGCTAACGAGCGAGTGTTGAATTTATGAGCACGTTTAATTGAATTAAAAACGAAACTATTTCGCAGTAGTTGGCATTGTCCTTGGCGCTACAAAGAAGAGTTGAGAGAGAAGCAAGTGCCAGTGTGAGTGCGCGTGTCTGACAGCTGTGGCAGCCACAAGCACGCATCCTCACAGCCACCCCACTGCCCACAGTCGCAAATGACACACAATCCGTTGACTTCATTCATAAATCGTGCGCCCTAAACACTTGGAGCCATTTGAATTGCAAAGTGGGCGCCGGCAGCAACAAGTGTTCGCGTGAGCGGCAGCCGACGTGCCATCGTTCATGAGTGGCGGGCGGATGGGCGGAGGGGTGGCTGGCATAATGAAGTAGCTCGTAAAAAAGGCTACAAGTGCTAATGACATACTTTCGTGTGCAACTACTGCTCTTCCATCTGATGGGCTCTAACAGCTGCTGGCGTGTAAACAAACAAGCTCCGCTGAAGCTGTGCTCAGCTGAGACAGCTTCTCTGCCGCACTCAGCACTGCAGCACTGAGCATCCTCAGCACGCAGAATCCGCATCTGCGGCCACAAGTGTACACAAGAATTTCAGTATCTGCTAGAGGGCGCCACAAGCGCTGTGAAAATTTTCACCAAATTTTTTCCACAGCCAACTTATATAACCGAAATGTATGCAATTTTACTTTTTCATATTCTACTAGTAAATTTTCAGCGATTCGAGGGAACTTTATCTTATCAGCAAGCCACTTCATTTAAGTGCAATTAATTGCTGCCATAATTTCATTACGTTTTATCACTCTGCAAGCAGTGAATAAATTGCGTCGCACCCACGCCTCAAAGAGTCCTCCGCAGCAAAAGTTAAATGGCTCGTCCTTTGTGTGCTTGCTTTGGCGTTTTCACACTTCTTACGCTCGTTTTTCAATGCAATTATTTTTGTTTGTTTAAACCTTTGTCAGCCACATTTTTTTTGCAATATCTCACTTCATTCAAATTGGTTTATCTTTACTGTTACTTCTTTTTTTTGCTTTTCAAAGACACTTTACTTACCGTGATTTCGGCACGACTTACGCACAGTCGGAGGGTTCGGATGCAACTATGGTTGCCAGGAGAAAACCGACAGGCGCTAGGCGACAGTGACGAGTACCGTTTTGCGAATGGGGTCAGTGCGCATACAGGATGTGTTTGGTAGTCAAGAAGAAGGTAGTAGGTCGGTTTGGGGCATGTTCTATTGTGCAAATGAACAAATTTTTTTGTACAGCTATCATTT